>RXPK01003288.1:0-52519 GCA_004143645.1 Protaetia brevitarsis
AATGATCGCCATAAACTAGGGTTGCCATACGTCCGTATTTTCTACGGACAGTCCGTATTTTGTAAGCCTTGTCCGTAGATTATAAACTGTCCGTAGTTTGTACGTATTTTTGCAAGGCGTCCGTATTTTTTTTCTAGTTTCCAATTTGTCGTACTCAAGTCGTACTTTTGTCATTTTATAGTTATTTTAGCATTCAAACTTTCGTATGATGTGCGTTAACATTGCATTTTCAGTAGCATCACGTCTGAAGAGATATATCTATATTTTTATATAATAATATTAATAATTAAACAATATGTCTCAAGTGAATATTGAAGAACATTTCACGGAAATGTTAATTGATATGGTGCACTGTCCGTATTTTTGCTTTTGAAAATATGGCAACCCTACCATAAACCCAAGTGTACTTAACACATATTTTTCGATAATTGGCATCAAGCTAGCAAATGTAACGTTGCAAATCAAGATGTATATGAATTATTATAGAAAGCAGCCAAAGGCACATCTAATAGCATATATTTAGAACCTGTGACAACGTGACAGCCCCCTTCAACGAAAAGAAACATCTAGTCTTTACCTGTTTTAACCCTTACCTTTGCCTGTTGGGAAGGCAACAAATCACTTTTGTGGAAAACAATAAATCAAAATATGCAACAACAACCAAGGGAATGCCACAGGAATCTGTATTAGGACCACTTTTTACCTCAACACCCTTGATATTCCTGCAAACGCTGGTTGCAAATAATTTGCACAATACTAGTGTAATAGATAAATTATCAAAGGTATAAGGTGTAAGAGGTACCCGGCCACGTTATTATTTTCTTTTTCAAATAACTTGGGGTCATCCTTCGGCTGTAGTTTTTATTTTACAGGTAATTAATTGATAACCGATTTCTATTCGCAGGTCCTATTTCGTATTGACAAGAAACGTTAGCAAAGGAAACAAATTAAAAATATATAAAACTTTATTTTAATAATAAGTTATTACGTACGCTATGGAAACAGCAGTGCTAAATAAAAGGGAAGAGGAAGATTTGAAAATAATTGAACGGAAGCTATTAAGAATAATATATAAATATAACAAAAGAAGGGGTGAAAAGAGGAAAAAAAATAAAGAGATAGAACAGGAGTTGGAGACCGAGAATGTAGTAAAAAATAAAAGGCAATAAGATTAAATTGGGTGGGTCACATAATGAGGACAAACGGAGATGGTGAGAAGGATCACACAGTGGATTCCATTGTGATCAAGAAGGAGGAGTCGACCGACAAATACCTGGATAGGAGAGATAAAGGAATATGCGCGAGCACTAGGAATAGCGGATTAGAGGGAAAAGCGCCGGGACAAAGTAAAGTAGAGAAAAATAACCGAATCAGCAAAAACAAAAAACAAAATGTAGACATTTATGATTATAGAGAAATAAGGATTAAAACGCCGTAATATACGACTTTTAATGTTAGCCATAATCCTAAGGATTCTAATGCTTGATGATGATGAAAGATAAAATTACTAAACTGTTGTTCATGTGATGTTCGTTAAGTAGTGCATAAGGACAATTACGATAGAGCAAATATTTTGTGTTTTGATTGTTATTAAAATCGAAATCTGACTTAAAACAGACTTCATAAGTGAATGCATTAATCGCCACAAACTGATTCGTTTTCGATTCACCGCCTTACATCAAAATATTATCTATCTTTCTATAACACCTCCTCTTTGCAATATTTCCGTAAAATTCTTTAATTCTTTGTTTTCTGAAGCTTTGTTTTTATGTATGGCGTAACGGCATTTAAATATTATTCCATTAATTTCCTCGTTTGGAAATTATGTAATTCTAAAAATGCATTTCTAGAGCGGTAAGCAAGTTTAGATGCAAATATCATACATTTAAAAAGAGTAACTTGAAAACTTTCTAAAACTGTACTTTATACCAACAGTTATTTTGTACAAGATATTATTATTATTACACCTTAATAAAAATCCATCAAATAAGCCCATAAAAATAAGAACGTAATTTACATTTGTGCAGCTGGATATTAGTCTAACAGAATATGTTTTTCTCCTGTTTCTTTCGAATGTAGTAGTGTTTTACCGTTGCCATTTAATCTTTAATCTAATTGTTCCATTGCGTAATGCAGATATCCTTCTATTGCCATTATTACACCTTTCCCATGTTCTGTTGTGTGTCCTTAACTGCTGCGTAAGTATTTAGCATTTTAATTAGTTTGTGAGCACAATTACATAATCAGTATTTTCGTTCTTGTAGATACAGTCACATATGCAGTGTTATATATGAATTATTCTTGCTTTGCATTCCTCAACAACATTTAGAAACTACCAATCAAGTCCGAGTGAATAAAATATTTTTTATGAAAGAAAGCGGCATTAAGATTTCTAAGTTCTAATATAAAACATTAATTAAATATTACACAATTCTTAACTAGTCTAACAACTGAGATAGTGTATCTCCGATTCTATCAATATCTCTATGATAAAATTTAACGAGGCTATCGTATCTACCTGTGAATCACTCTTTTTGCCTATCTTTTCTGGTCACGTCATCGCATTTAATAGTTTCGAAGCTGGACCTTAGATACTATCGGAACACATCGATTTCGTTTATTGGTTATTGTAGTCGACTAGTCGAAAATGCATATGTACCGTAGCCGAAGAACAACGTAATCCTACACTCTCATTAACAGCGCTGTCAAAATGTAACTGAACCCGGTACAGTTAGGTAGATCTAATCTGATTAGACGCGTTACAAAAGAAGGTAGGCACTTCAAGAAAAAAAAACTATCCTGTGTATGTTTCTCCGAATCTTTTTACCTGCGAGCGATAAAATATGAAGAAAGTTGGTACAGTTAATATATAACAGAAACGTATTCAGGGTATTAATACATAACATTTATTTTCTGTTCGGGAATCTTGTTAACATTTAGTATACTGTTGATGTTTAGTACAATACTCTGCCACGCTTCTACACTCTGAAAAGAGATTGCATTAAATGAAAAGTTTTATAACTTTTGGTTTTTATCATGTTCAACGAAAAGAATACCTTTTCTCAGAAAAGTGTTTATTTTAATTGAAAGTAGCGTGCTGTTTTGCCGGAAGACTATTTTCTTCTTAAGTACATACTTTTCGACGAAAAGTAACCGTAATTAAATGGAATGCACCTTAGTTTTGATTAATATTTTATAATGTCTGTATAACTTTTGTTTAAGTAAGACAATACGCATTACGTATTATATTTTTATTATTATATACGTATTTAACAACCTATTTTAGTTTCTTTTAAGTACGTTATCATATCATTGAATTATAAACAGTATTTTAAATAAAAAAACCGGATGTTTTGGTTTATTTGCGGGACACGCATGTATACGTTGACTTAAAACTTTTGCAGACATACAAACAATAATGAACAAAAGTGAATATTTTTCGCGCGAGATCAAATTTCAGAGATAATTGGAATCTTTTCAGTTAATGCTGATTTACTTATAAGCCAAGGAACTATACAGTAGTATATAGTGCTTGAAGATTTTAAAACTGTCGTACTCGGGAAAAAACGATCTTGTTGTTTTCAACCATTTTTCATGCATTTGGTTACAGTTACTAAATTATTACTTGATTTAGGAATTTTAAAAATATTTCTGTATTCAATCAGACAAATTTGGTTAGTAGATTTATTTGAAGTTAGCACAGTATTTATGAATTTAACTAAATTCAAAAAAGCCTATTACGTCATTAGTTCACTTAAATCTGTCTTGGATATTAAGTCATTAATTGATATTTACTACGCATTTGTGTATTCTGCTTTGACTTATGGGATTATTGTTTGGGGCCAGGCGGGTACAATAAGTTGTGTGTTTGTGATGCAAAAACGAATCTTACGACTGCTATTTGATTTACCTTTAAATAGTTCGTGCAGAATAACTTTTTAGAAGACATGGGATTTTGACCGTAACTTCTATCTATATCTATAAACTTTTGATTCACTTGCATATCAATAATGGAAAGTTATCGACTTTTGCTAACGTCCATGGGCACTGCACCCGACATAGGAATAATATTGTTTTAAACAGATATTGCCACTCTTTCTATAGAAAATCGCCAATGTTTGCAGGTTCATATTTGTACAAGTTAAAACCTGAAATTAGAAACTTGACCTTAAATGAATTTAAACGAAAATTAAAATGTATGTTAATTGAGAGATGTTTTTATGATCTGTATGAATTTGAAACCAATTTGAATAATATCTAGATATTGAGATGTAGTTGTGGGAATTCGCTTCGCTTACGCCTTTTGCGTCGCCATATCATTTTTTCTTTACTGTTTGTTAAATTTGTTATATTGTGCGTTGTTTTTTATTATTGTATGTGTTTATATTTACTTTTTTTATTAACATTATGATTAAGTATACATTAAATATTTGACGACACCTATGTCACATGTTGGTGATTTTTCGGCGAATAAAGTATCTATCTATCTATCTAATATTTACATGGAAGTAAAAATAAATATCGCATTTTATTTTCGTATAGCAGTTTTTTCCCCATTTAGTACAGCAGATGAGCAGATATACTTATGTGTAGTAAAGAAATTGTCGCATAGATGGCGTATCTCATGTAGTTCATTCCAGTAACAGATAATATTTCGCACAAAATAGGCTGAAAACTACGATCGCAACATACTAATCTGGTATATTTACCAGATCAATGTCTGATAGGAGTCATCGCCATTGAAAGGACGATTTCTTTAACGGCACATTAGAGTGCTAGGATTGTCACTGCGACCAACACCCCAATACTACCTAGGATTTTGCAACATTCTAACGGCAAATCCCTCCTTAGTGCATGGGCTTTTGAAGATAATTCGTTTTCATTTTTATGAAGTATTGGTCCTCTTCAGATCAAATATAAGAATAATAGTTTAGTTATTACGCAGAATTCACCTTAGGCATTTTAGAATAAGTTGTTTAATAGTTGTTTTATTCACCTCAAAAAGACTAATATCTTATCAGCGGCGATGTGTTTTAATTTTAATTTTATTATAATATTTCGGCATTAAAATTATTGGTGTGTAAAATTAATATAAAAACTGTTACATTAAACAATAACATATTTTATTGTTTGTCGCTATATGTATTTGGACATGCACAACATATTGCTATATTCTAAAAAAAAATGTTAGAAGAATATTATATACTCTAAAAATAAGGGTACCATCTTTATAAAAATGTAACTTACAATAACTTACAATTTAGCTTAAGAGATAACCGTAACACAATCCGTACACTGTCACTACAGGTTAATTATTTCACCTCGTCACTGGGATGGATTAGGTAAATAAAATGGTGGCATTCTTTCTAAAACAAGACACGTATGTACTTACGAACCAGGGGTACAACATAACCAATATGCGATATAAAATTTTAATAGTTGCCCTAATTCACTGACCTTCTTTAGTTAGTTTTTATTTATACCTAATAATGTTATTGTTTACACTAATTAATTGTATGCCAAATAACGGAATTTATTAGTCATAGATATGTTTTTTTTTATTTGAGTATGAAATATTTAACGTCTGGTAATATATTTTAGTACTTGAGACTATGTTAGAAACCTTACTTTACTCATTTTTAATGCGTAGGACATTGATAAGGAATAGCTATTTAATCGTACTCATTAACAAAATCATAAGTACGATTTAATAAATATAAAAATACATATATATTATTATATAGTTACCATTAATATAAAATACTAAATATACTGTTTATTTGGACCATTTTTCTCAGTACAGGTAATAAAAGACACAGGGCAGGATTTTTTTTACCATTAAATGTTGCTATCATTGCTATACATTTGGAAATATTTTACTATGAAAATAGTTGGTATAAATTTGACGTAAGACATGTTGCAGATTTGACGAACGTCACTTTTGCTTGTCTGAATCCTTTCAGACTTAGGGAATTTCTAGATTAGTAATTGAGACAACAGTAAGCCACCAAACATGAATTACTTAATTAACGCTAATTACTGTAATTAGATTCAAATTAAAACGTGAGTAATAATCGGTCGATATTAGCAGATACATGTTTCACCTTACCCTGGATCATCAGTGCTACTAGCCGACCTAGTAATACTGATATGATCCTTCATGTTGATGATGTATGCTAATATCATCAGTAGCTAGGAGTAGGATGGTTTTAAATCGACAATTTAGCAAATATCATCACGATAATAATGAGATTTTCCATATTAAATTATCATTCAACTATTCACCCACATAAATATATATACGAATCTTCCGCATAATGCATAAGGTCGACTAGTAGCAATGATGATTCTTCCTAAGCTGAAATATATGTACGTTAATATCGACCGAGTGTTACTCACATTTTAATTTTGCATAAAAAAGAATACATTAATCAAAAGTTAATTTCGGTGATTAATATGTTTATATATAATACTATTGCGCACCTTACCATATAAAATTTATCCCGTAAACTTTCCTGTGTAAGATTGACATTAGAAATGTTTTGTATATTAAAATTAAAGTAATACGAACCTTTTTAGTAGGCTAAGATCCAACACCACTGGCATATCTGAAAAAAAAAAAAACTGCTTTAATTTTATCTTGCCTGAACTAAATATCCAAAATAGATACTTATTAGAATACTTGAGAAAAGCATATATGTCTTAAATCACTAATCTAGTAAACAAATGGAAGGGTGTATTTAATCTTATGAATATTATCCTATTTGATTTTGTAATTTTATTCATGATTTTCAAAGACGTTATATTTAAAAAAAATGCATTCGATCCACCTGGACTCTTATCACTTAAGAGGCTTGAAACATTTTTCAGTTGTGAAATGTGAAATCTTTATATTTTCTTTTTATTCTACATTAAAATTCTGCCTGAATTTAAAAGTTTAGGTATAGTATTTTCTTGTTAGCTAATCAATTGCAACAAGTAAATAAAATAGAAATTAAAAACACGAAATGTGGTTATTTAATAGTTAAAACGTGATGAAAAACTACGAAGGGACCTCCATTCACAAACGTGCTTACTTTGTCTTTTAGTTCGTTTCTAAGGAGACTATTTCTCGAAATTCGGATACTAACATAAAACCGCTTCTCCTGAAAGGTTGTATGTTTGCGATTCATGCTATATATGCTATGGTTCATAAGAAAGGAACGCAAATGTAACTCTAGTCCAAAGGTCAACTTCTCAAGTTAATCTGGCCATTTACGCCTTTAAATATTTTCTCTTAAAGAGGAGACATATTCTAAATTATTCAGAAAACCTTTCTTGTATCAATTTCAAAATGATGGCGGTGTAGGAAATGTCTGAATACCCCTTGCACCTTATTACATTTTATCGCATTTAACTATGGTTCTCTGTATATTAAGATTCTTTGTTTGTCAAAACGGGCGTCTCTTTGAATTATAGCGTTGTTTGTAGGTTTTTCTTTGATCAATTTTGTAAACAATTCATAAACTCCTCAAGGATCCCACATCATTTCATATTATTTTTCCAGACATGATTATCTCTATTATCTATTATCTCTTTTTACTTCCCGAAATATTTATATTTCCTTTTTGCACTTGCGATTAATGTTGATTTCGTTTAGATTCTTGGCTCACATCTTGACCAAACTTGGGAACACTCATCTTTTGTTTAATGTCGTCAATCAACACTGTTGAAAATTTTAACACTTTTTTGACTAATTTAATAGTCAGGAGAGGTCCACACTCTTTTCGTGTTATTTTGTCGAGAACTATAGAAGTTTAAATTTGACGAGCAAAGATAGTCAAGTATTGTCTATTGCTAAGGGGTTATTTTGTCCAACTGAAACGTGGAATTATAAAATACTTCTAGTCACATTTTATTTGATCTAGACTAGACAAATTTACTAGCTGTTTAACTAAATGAATGCGATATATTGGGTGCTTTAACACCATTTTCTAAACACAACGTCTTTTTAATATGCAACTCCTATTTCTTAGTGCTATAGTATTCTCTCTTTAAGACGTTTTCTCAATTATAAATATGCAAAACCACTAATTCACAAGTTTTGGTTTCAACTAAACGTACCAATTTTAAAATGATTTTTTGAGAACCATTATATAAAATTAAGTGAATGTTTATGCTATTTGATTCAAGTCTAAACTAATTGCGTAAATAGATGTTCCCAATACATCTTTAAGATGTTGAATTTTTTATGCCCACTGGAATTAACGTTTAATAACACAAGGTTACACTTTGCAAGTCAGTCACATTTGGTGGTTTGTTTGGATATGTTAATACGGAGAATCAAACACGAAAACAGATACACGTGCAATGTAGGTGGTGCGCATAATGCGATACTGTATTAGAATAGGTGGGGTTTGTATATTTCTATCCGAGGGAAAAATTCTGATTGGTTGACGCTTCTAAATGTCTAGAAATATAGTCAATCCTCATATCTGAACAAAGAATTCACACGAAATTCTAGTAATTTCTGTTCTAATAAATACGCGTAGTCAACTCGTCTGGCAAAGTTTGGAAAAATCAACACTAAAATATTTGACTAGCGCAAAATTAACGCCAACACCGTAATATTTTCAACAGTGAAATTATCAATTTTGCCCTACCCAATAGACATTTTAGATATGCAGAATTGTTAATACAGATGCATAAAATCACAGGATTAAACTTGTAACTTATATAAATTACTTCGTTGCATGTTCTTATGTGTATAGAATTAGATAAGATTAATTAATAATTTTCTTACTTGTCAAAAACTTACCAGCGTCTTATACGTACAGTAAAATAATTATTCTCCTTCGCTTTCATTTCACGCTATTTACTTCGCAGACAGCGATAGCGAGAAACAAAAAGTTAATTTCTTATTGTGACAATTGGATAATTACAAGTTTCGTTCGTTTAAGAAGAAAGACTTGCAAGGTGCGTGTTACTTATCTTCTTTCACGGTCTCCTCTCGAGATTTCATTTTTATGTCTTTTAAATAGAGCAAGTGATAAAAATAAAATTGAAGGAGCTTGAATTATTGTGTTAGAACTGTGTATAGAAATACGTCTTTATAGGATATATATGTATATGCACCGTATGTGAATAAACATAATGCATTTATTTTGTAGTTATATATATTTGTCATTAGTGTTTATGGTAAAGTGAAGAAGTTAACCAAATTGCTAGGTCTGAAAGCATTTCCTGATATCTAGTCGACCATAAATAAGTTTTGATTGGTTGGAATTGACTAAAACTTCGTTTTTATTTAGTGACAGTTAGGTATGCTTAGTAAGACTTGAAGCACTGTCCACGTGTCACTCTGGCAAAACTATGTTGACGGACTTTTACCGGCTCTGCTGCTTTAAAATCTTGCATTAATAGATTTCAGATTTAAAGCTTACAACTGGATATGTCTCATTTTCACACTTTTTTCAATTGAGGTTTGTCGAAAATCGTTTTGATGCTATATAAAAAAAAACTCCCATAATATAAGATCTCCTCCAGTCTAGTGCCCATACGTAAAAAATATTCGCATAGTACCGCGGTAACATTAAAGTTAGGTCAAAATTTATATACGCAGAACGCAGAGGAAACTGCGGATTTATTACTAAATAGGGTTTTTCCAGGGGATACAGTTATAGATGACGGGGAGGCGCATAAGCATTTTAGGGAATTAGCGAGTAGAGAATCTAGGAATCTAGATGATTTAAATTTTCTGATTCTGAAATAGAGGTTGCTTTTAGGTCGATCAATCCACGTAAAACGCCGGATATAAACGGTATTGCTGCTGATATTGCGTTAAGGGCTTATGAGACAGTACCGTACTTTATCGGGAAACTCTTTAATAAATGTTTAGATAGGGGCATTTTTCCGGCTTGCTGGAAACGTCAATTAGTTTATTCCTATACCGGGTAGAACTGATATTACGGACCCAAGTAGTTATAGGCCTATTAGTCTCTTACCGATTATCAGAAAGGCATTAGATAGTTTAATTATAATAGAATAGATTTTTTTATGCGATCACAAAACGCTATGAATATAGGGCAATATGGATTTAGTAAGCGTAAATCAACTGCTGATGCGATAGATAGGGTTGTAAATTTCGTTAAAACCGCCAGGTTATTAGAAAAAGTATATAGTGCTATTGTATTGTTAGATATTAAAGGCGTTTTATATAATGCCTAATGGCCAAAAATTATAGTACAATTAAAGCGTAAAAGTTGCCCGGGTAATTTAGTTACAATCTCTTGCGGATATTTTTCTGATAGAGTCGCGAGAGTTGAGGAACCGGGTATCAGTATAACAAGGGCAAATACTAAGGGTTGTCCACAGGGTTCGCGTTGGGGGCCGGGGTATTGGAATATTTTATACGATAGTCTCTTTGAAATTATATTACCTGAGGGTTGTGAGATAGGCACGTACACGGACGATACTACGTTATTAGTTAAAACAGGGCAACATAATACGTTAAAAATAGGGCTAATCAGGCTCTAGCAAATATTTTAAATTGGAGTTTAGATAATAAATTAAATGTTAATGCAGACAAATCAGAGGCGGTATTTTTTGGCAGATCGAGGCAAAGAAAGCCTACATTTAAAATAGCGGAGGATAGAATTTATCGCAAAGAATTTGTTAAATATCCTGGGGTCATTTTAGATAATAAGTTAAATTTTAAAGCGCATATTCAGTATTACCCCAAAAAATAGAAAAATGAGAATACAATTAGAGCATTGGCTAGGGTTACGTGAGGTTTAGACGGTAACGCTATTGAACCGGCAATGTTGTATGCGAGGGCAATATGGGCAGACGCGTGTAAAATTAAAGAAACAAAAAAAAATAATCGGGACGCAAAGATTGTTAGGCGAACGTATATTCATCTATTTCGGCAGACGCGGCGTGCATTATTTCAGGTATTTTACCAGTAGATTTACGTTTGAGGGAACTCAAATTTCATATGGACGCGAATAAAATAAGGTTTGAGGGTTCGATTATGACAACGGGAATTAGATTAGAACGGGGCGATTTAGAAAGGCGAGTAGATATAGGGAAATTCATCTCGTGAAATTAAAAAGTATTAGTCATAATAAAATTATAAGCAATTTTCGAGAGGGTTTAGAATTTTTTACGGATGGGTCGAAGGTGAGAGTGGTACGGGGACGGTTTTTGTTGTTTATAATAGGGGTATTACATAATCAAAAGTTTAAATTATGCAATGAGTCAGGCAGCAGTTTATATTAGGCGCGAAAGGGAATTTATGCGAGACGTGAGAATTATAACAGATAGCTTGTCTATATTACAGGCATAAGGGAATTTAAAAAATCCGATTAATTTGTTTGGAGATGTTGCGCGAGATATAAACTTTTTTCGACTAGGGCTCATGTAGGTACAATCGGTAGTGAGAGGGCGGATCAATTAGAGGGGGTGTCTGGAGGAGATTATTAGATTTGGACTAATTTCGACTAGTGTAGTTAAAAAAGCATTTAAGGATGAACTTGATAATGATTGGCAAAGTAGGTGCGATAATACCTTAAATAGGAGGTAGACTAGGAAATTCATCAGGCGTTTGTGTATTTAGCAAATGTGATGCAGAGCCATAGTTTCAGATTGCATAGCCTTACTTACGATGTTAAGTTGAAATGTGTCATACCAAATCGCCATTGTAAATATATATTCAAATTGTCTCTAAGGAATGAAACAACGAGTCTTTGAACAGAGCCAAATAACGAAACTAATTTAACTGATGTTTTGGCGGCATGTACTAGGTACCTATACTACTCGGTACTACCAAATTTAAGTTATGACACCTACATGGATTAAAAATTATGGAGGGTATAAGCATAGAATTCCGTTTTGAACGCATTCTGCCGAATCCTTTTTTGTGATAAAAGTTACCAGTCTGTTATATGTTCTTGAATGTAGATGAATATAGATGGAATTGTATGTTGTTGTATACTGGTTGACGTTTGACATTTAGCTGATAAGGATATATTACCTGTGTGATAAAGGTTGATAATGTAGAGGACCCACCTAATGTCGACTAATGCAAAATCTTATGTTTATCGATCACAACATATTCTGAGGTGGTCTAAGTGTATAAGAAGTGTAAATAGAAAGAGTAAGAACTCATTTTAAAATTACGATCGAAAACTTAAAAGGTTTTAAGAGCAAAATGGAATGTAAGTTTTAATTTTTGTGCGAAAGACATTCTACTGCGAGTGTGGTCTGAATGTTTTTCTTTAGCTCTTAAATTTATTAGCATACACTGTTGAAAATTTTAACACTTTTTTGACTAATTTAATAGTCAGGAGAGGTCCACACTCTTTTCGTGTTATTTTGTCGAGAACTATAGAAGTTTAAATTTGACGAGCAAAGATAGTCAAGTATTGTCTATTGCTAAGGAGTTATTTTGTCCAACTGACACGTGGAATTATAAAATACTTCTAGTCACATTTTATTTGATCTAGACTAGACAAATTTACTAGCTGTTTAACTAAATGAATGCGATCTATTGGGTGTTTTAACACCATTTTCTAAACACAACGTCTTTTTAATATGCAACTCCTATTTCTTAGTGCTATAGTATTCTCTCTTTAAGACGTTTTCTCAATTATAAATATGCAAAACCACTCATTCACAAGTTTTGGTTTCAACTAAACGTACCTATTTTAAAATGATTTTTTGAGAACCATTATAAAATTAAGTGAATGTTTATGCTATTTGATTCAAGTCTAAACTAATTGCGTAAATAGATGTTCCCAATACATCTTTAAGATGTTGAAATTTTTTATGCCCACTGGAATTAACGTTTAATAACACGAGGTTACACTTTGCAAGTCAGTCATATTTGGTGGTTTGTTTGGATATGTTAATACGGAAAATCACACACGAAAACAGATACACGTTCAATGCAGGTGGTGCGTATAATGCAATACTGTATTAGAATAGGTGGGGTTTCTATATTTTTATCCGAGGGAAAAATTCTGATTGGTTGACGCTTCTGAATGTCTAGAAAATAGTCAATCCTCATATCTGAACAAAGAATTCACACGAAATTCTAGTCATTTCTGTTCTATTCAATACGCGTAGTCAACTCGTCTGGCAAAGTTTGGAAAAATCAACACTAAAATATTTGACTAGCGCAAAATTAACGCCAACACCGTAATATTTTCAACAGTGTAACATATAAGGAGCATGATTGCTTTTCACCATATGACTAAAAGCTTACAAATCTCAAATTCACCAATTCAGGTCATGCTTACTAATCCCAATTCTTATAAACCAATGAGTAGTTATATCCACTATTTTGTAGGTTACCGTAAGGGCACAGGTTGCTTCTCTTACTGAAAATTGATATGGGACTTCTATCTCATTAAATATTGAATTTATACTTTAATTTTACTTATTTAATCTATTACTTACTTTTATATCAACAAAGACAGTACGCATGCACCAATAATATGCGCAATTTATTGTTTAATAATAGATGGCAGCATTAAAAAGCATAAGGACACTTATTCAAGGCGAATACACCTATTTTCAATATTTAAATTAATTGTCAAATACTATCCAGTATATTTCGGATCGTTAAATTTACTTTCATTAATTTTAATTCAAAAACAAAACTCAAATTTCCCACTATTCACATACGCTGAACCAAGCCCCTGACTATACCACCTAACTTAAAAATCAATTTAAACTCTCATAACAGATGGAATGCCTAGCCTCAAAATTTAGATATAATGCAAAACATTTATTACACACAAATTTTGAACATTAATCTTACGAAATACCTTTGATTCTTGTTAACGTACATCCAAAGATGTCTTAAAAGAAATTTCTTCGCTGGGACAAACCAAATATGTTGAAGAACAGATTCGTAGGAACTAGAGCGCCAGCGCCAGGGCGAAAAGCTCCTTGTATGCATCTATATGATGGCACTCAACAGTCACTATCTACGAGGAAAAGGTAGGTCAATCCAGAGAATTTCTTCTAATAATGAATAATATTAATGTTTCTTCTATATATGTGCAGGTCAGTGGTAAGTCCAATATTTCAGATTGAAATTCCATATACTTCCCAAGAGGATACAAAAATATAATTCAATTATCATGAATTAACGAAAAAATAAAAACAATGTATCAAGAAGTTTTTACTAAGCAACAAAACATCATCTTCATGGACCCCTAGTCGTTTATTTTAATACGAGCTACATTAAATCTCTAGCGTTGAATAAGTACATATAATAAAAAAAAAAAACTAAATTAAAATAATTCAATACGATGGACGTACTTTAATATTCTATCACCGCGGAATTTTTTTTTTTAAGATTTACTTTTAACTCAATGCATATTGGATTTAGAAATAGGTATGTATACAAAATAAAACTAATGCTGATTCTTGGCAGTATTATTCAACATAGCAATATATATTCTTATTATAGTGAAAATCGCGAGCTACAATTTTCACAAATTAAAAAGTTACATATTTTTTTTGGCGAAAACACGATTTTCTTCCTATAAGGTTTTGATAAATTCAAAATTATAGTCATAGCTGGCCTCTATGGTAAAGCAATAAGGTGTTCTGGCGCGCTGTTCATATTAAGACGATTGTTATCCACCAATGCTGACGATAGTTCATGCTCGGTACCTATCCAGCTTTGATAAATACATTTGCTTTGCTATTTTTACGCATCCCTTAGTCTTATACGGGTCAAACTGTTACTACGATGAAAACTGATAAATGGTATTATGTTTGTTCATTTCATTTACAGTTGTCTCCAAACGCATTATTGCTTTTTTTTTAACATGAAACAAAACGGGTTTCACATACGGATATTATTACAGTTAAATTTTTACGATCTTAACGCTGGATAGCAATAAAACATTCTCATTCAGAGAAAATCGTAAAAAACAAATAATTTTTTACTGTTACATAAATAAACATTAAATGAAGTGGAAATGACTTCAATGTCACCAGTCGAAAATTTCACACACCGATTTAAGTGAATACTACGTGCATGCGAACACAATTTCGTAAACACAACGAATATGGGATAAATACAGTTAAAGTATACTGACATATTAAACCAATGCAATCCGAGTATACGCATACGGACGCACGCAAACGCTGGCGAACGGATGCATAATTAACACGGCCTGAACCTTGATGGTGACTTTAGAGTGAAAATGTGTACAAGAGTTGTTTTACGCGCTAGCATCTACTGGGAGTATAAACTTGTTCCAGTACTTGAACTGAACTAGATATGCGGAAAAATTTTAAAACAAACGCAAAATATGCAGCTATCGCGCCATATATCATTTCAGTCTATACTTATCTCTCATTATCACAATTAATACGATGCATGCCGCGTATTCTAAGCGATGAGAATGTTTTTCAGTAGTAAAAGTAAGCAGACACTTGGAAACGGCTTTCCAATTTCAATTATTTTCGAAATGTTGGAACGATGACGATTTTTGTACAATTCTACCCTTGAAAACTGAGTCATATCGCTTTGGTATATCGGTGAAGAATTGGTCATACCCAAATGTACTTTCTCTTAGATTACCTTGGATGCTGGCGGATCTTCTTGGTTTTTGCAAGGTATATCCGCTGCTTTTGCTTCGATGAGCAATTAATAACACGCTATTAAGTCCCGTTCGCTATAGGTGTTACGTATATACCTTTTGTATTGGCGGAAACTTACATTACATCCGTTACGTGATGCTCATTACCTGTTCATTGAAGTTCCTAGTATATTACACATATTGGCATTACGAATATTTTTTTTTATCTTATTCTATTCTTCAGTCAATTTATACTGTAAATAAAATTAGAAGTTGTACGTGTCTACTAACACTTTATAGTATAGAACATTGATGTCAATTTAGAAAAATTAATTGCGGATCAAGCATAACTGTTAATTATTATTGAAACCCATAGTTACTCGATAAACAAGAAAAGTGATTTGGAGGTTCCAATTAGGTATGTCTGCAACATCGTTAGTATAGTTTGTCCATCAATGCAATTTGACTAATGAACATTAGGATTATCCACTACCTACTGGGGCAGATACCCATACATTATGAGAAATTATAGACTTATTTCAATATCTAGTGTTTTCTCTAAAATTTTTGAAACCATTATACTTGATAAATTATTACATTTAGCAAATTTAACATATTTTACGGTTTTCGCGCGGGTAAATCCACCGAAACTGGGTTTATTGACTTCTTACAATATACAGGGTGGGCCACTACATTCGCGTCGGTTGATATACGAAAAGTGGTAACATATTTTCCATTTTTTTTGTTAAGGGTTATATAGGTACAGAAGGATCACATTTAAAAATTATTTTGAAGTATACAGGGTGACTCAAAGAAAAGTTACATACCAAAGCTGTAAAAAAAAATAGAAGGAACAGCCTGTATATTATGCCATATTTGGATAGTACAAACTAAATAAAGGCAAGTTGGTGTTAGGTTGCTTATACTTAACTCAACTTGTTTACCAGATAATTAACTATTCTTCAAAATGTAGACCAAAATTTAAGCATGCTTGCCTCTCATAGCTAGATATTTGAAACTGTATTTATTTTTTAAGTAAGGAATTAGACTTGATAATAAAATAAAAGTATTTACCTTAAAAAAGTACATATAAAGTTAAAAAAATTATAAAGCCGTATGTTTCATGCTTAAGTTATTATATTAACTAAATTCAGGATTTCTTTATATTGGTTGCTAGCCTATTTCATAAGCACCATTCTGAAATCTAGTATAAATGTCATCATCAAATCCGACATAGTTTAGATTATTAGCGCACAATAATTTTCCTGGCTGTATGTTTAGTTATTAGTCACATCATTGATATATATATATTAAAAATAGAGGTGGTCTAAGATTACAGCCTTGAATAGGCAAATAATAAAGGTATTCAAAGTGAACTTTCTCAAATACAAAATTATAGCCTCCTATGAAAAAAATAAAAAGGATTAGTTTGTAATTTGTACAATAAAAAAAAACGTGAATTAATAGTGTTCCTTTAGGTATTTTGGCTTATTGGCAAGGATGGGTGAATTTTAAATTACATCTTAAAATGAGTAACAATTACTCCATAATACCTGTACCCGAAACCTGCATTACTAATTTCAAAAAATACTTACTCAACGTAATAAGTGATATAGTTGGCTGTTACTTCTAAACAATTAAATCCTTTTTGCCACGGCCATATATAAAAGTGATAGTTTCGATATAATCAAATAACTCTGAAAGTTGACAATATCGCATGCCCGCGCGTTATTATAAACCAATATTGTTATATATCAAAACATATAGATTTTCACTGAAATTTATTTGTCTTTCATGTACGCACACCGTCAAATATTGCCGAAGTGGCTATTATTTTTGCTGTAATTTTTAATAACTGTCAAAATAATAGTGAAGGAAATGAATACTGCATACGACAAAAAATAATATAATAATTTATTGAGATTTATGGTCGTGAAAATTAATGTTCCTACATAGCTCTAGTGATCTAGTAAAAAAAGCAGTGTTTTATTTTTGAAATAGAAAGTTGTGATTTCATATTTAGGTGTATGTATTAATTCTGAACATACTTCCTATTAAAATTGAAAAAGGAGAATATTTTAATTTTGAGTTTCCTTTATATTTAAATGCCTATCCTGTAATAGGCTCAATTGATTCTAAAAGCTACTCAAACTTTCGGTATTATTACAATTTTATAAAAGTCTGTAAAAAAAATCTTATATGGTGCGTACTTTTTGACACAATATGTACAGACATTATACGTTATAATAATTGGAATTAACACTTTTGTATTAAACTCATATAATAATGTTTTTTGTTGTTGTTACTATACATATTAAAAGATATAATGTAATTATATTGCACATACCTGATGCCCCATACTACACGGTTTTCTTTATATAGCATCTTGTGCTATTTTGGAAAAATATTTATTGGCACACGTGATATGATATTTAGATAAAGTTATATTAGCATAATTCTGTGGAAGTAACAGATTCTTTTATTAACAAATATTGTTTCAAATTCAACATTATATCTGAATATAAAGTTTCGATTAATTTTAGCAATTTTTTTTTTCGGAATTGCCCTGTATACAAAATTGATCGAGATCATACAGAAAATCATGCAACTATAGGAAAATTAGTTGGTTACAGAAATGTTATAACCTTGAAAATAAAAATTTCAAAACGGGAATGATTTTTGCTGCACAATGTTTTGTTTTTAAATAATAACATCTAACTGAAATTTTAGTTTTTAATCATTGTTAAAAAGTCACAATTAGTTTGATTTCCTCTTTCTTTTTATATAGGTTTTAATGTTGATCACCACAAGTAAAAAAAAAAATAAAATACAATGCATTTGCAATAATATCAACAACATATGTTAATTAAGGTAAAGAATAACAATTTAAGTTCTGTATGTCCTCTGCCGTTTGATAAACATTTGGTAAAAAAAAAAGAAATTCATTAGGAGTACGTCTGGCGATCTTGGAGGCCAGGAATGTTTTGAATAATTTCGAACAGAAAAAGAAAGGAACATTTGGTAGTTTTAGGGCAAAAACATTGGAAATGTGGTCTATGTTATAATTATTTTGTTTTATTTCAAACAAAACAAGTTTTCCTGAAGCAAGCGAAGATTTATATTTAAGCGTAACTCCATTGTTCAAATAAAATAGGCAGACCCATTTTAAATTTATTGCTGGCAAATGGGCTTTGATCCCGCAGGCCAATATATATATTAAAAAAAAAAAAAAAAAAAACAAAACAAGTTGTGCAACAAAAATAATTTCAATTTAGTTTTCCTTTACAAGGCTATGAAAAAAAAATTAAACTAACTAATTTGACATACTATGTATGATTTTCTCTCACAAATTACAGAATAGAATGTGACGATTGTATGATCTCAATCAATTTTGTATACAAGGTAGGTAGTTCCGAAAAAAGGTTAAATCTCATTTTTTGCTAAAATTAAGCGAAACTTCATATTTGGATATATTAGCGTTGAATTTGAAACATTTACTAGTAAAAGAATCTTTTAAATTAACTCAAAAAGTGAGATACTTTACTCTTAGCGTAGTTTCATATTTTTGACCTTCCCTCGTATACAATTAAATTTTCGGCAGATTGGGTGAGTGTTATTTTAGTTTCAAGACATGCAGAGGTGATTTGTAAGAAAAAAGATGTACCAAATTCAAAGATAAAAATTTTCCATATGTTGCGCCCTTTCTGCCGGTCACTGTATAATTATATTATTATAAATGTGAACCGCTAAAGAATTTATCTTCTAAGATCTATCTATTTTTTCTTCTCAATTTTACTACGTATTTGTAAAAATATAGATGACCTTTTCGTTAACTTCATGCTTCATGCAGTACCTTTAGGTGAAGCGGAAATTTCATGAATAGGTTTCTAATGTTTTATGTTTGTTAAATTACTTAAAATTGATAATATCAATACGTAAATCCTCTACAAATTGTCAATCCTACAAATGTGTCAAGTTTCATTCAAATCTGTGGTTATTTGTAAAAGTGGGGTTCCCTAACTATTAAATTAAAGAAAAAAAATCTGCAGCGTGAATATTTAATCATTTAGCAAATTTTAGTTCTTATTAAATATCTGACATCGTATTGTGCTGGAAATCCCGAATACTGGCCTAAATGTTATATTATTCATAGACACTGTCATATCCATCCAGAACACCACAGAAAAAAAGTTTCATAATATTGCGATTATTACTAATAATATACTGTTCGATGATATGGTTATTAAGATGAGAGTGTGCAGGTATAAAAAAAAACTAATGTTTTACTTTCTTTAACCGTCTCTTTTGAAGTTACGCACGTAGCTTTATGCAAACCTTTCGCATACGTGAACAACCTCAACATAGTAGCAGTAGTATGTTTGCGTGTTTTCGAAATAAGTCAGTGCATCGGACAATACACCAGCAAGCATTCATTGTCCTCTTATGACTATTGGGGTTCAAGGACGGATTGTAGAACATTCTTCGACAATGACGACGATTGTACGAACGTCTTTTTTGCTTCTGGTCCGAATAATTTTCTGATTACTCAGAATCTCCAGAAGTGTCGTGAATATAAACACAAATATTTGAATATTTGTGCTTTCCAATTTCATTGGCCCATTAATGGCAATTGATGATTGCTACGATAATCATCAACAGCTTGGAATTTCTGTTTGGTTGGTAAGAAGCACAGAATTATACTTATTTTTATTCTCAAAGAAAAATGATCATCGTATGCATAATTCTTTGCTACATTGAAATATAGACATGGTATCGATATTATTATTAAATTTTATTGTTTTTAAACTGGTTTTAAAAAAAATATATGTATATAAAAAAAAACTCCCCGGCGGGGAATCGAACCCCGGTCTCCCGCGTGACAGGCGGGGATACTGACCACTATACTACCGAGGACTGCGAGAAAATATTTTTATTTCGGCACATATCTTTACAATATTTACCAAAGTTTATAAATTCAAGAAAATAAAATCTTATAAACAAATTTTATAGTGAAATAACTAGAAACATGTATGCATATATCGCAGTTATTTTTTATCTGATCATTATATTTCTATTTTACACTTCATTTCTTACCAACAATGCACAATGTTGGCCCAGAGAAAGTTTGTTAAAACTTAACGGAAGAAACTATTTTTATCTCAGTAGACATCTTTCGCTTTGTTATTTTAAATTGAACATCAACACACTATATTTTTTTATCTCATCATATGTACTTTCTTATAATCTTTTAGATTTTTTTAGGAATAGGGTATATTTAAAACTTATACTTTTTGAGATAATTTGACATTTTTAGAAATTCTCACACAAACAACATTTATTCATAAAAGGAAGGCGGTGAAACAATTTTTTATGACAATCCAAAACCGTCAAACATGTGTTAGTAGAATTTTCTTTATTTAGTGTTAATTAAAATGAATTAGAATTACGAGGAGCTTGTTGATATGGTGTATGCTTTGGGTGAAGGAGAACGAAATTCATATTCAGTTGGTTAAGAACTTGATGGCGTTTTTTTTTCAAAAACGTTTGGAATTTGCGTAATGACCCTTAGACAAATTTCGCCAAAAAAATACTTTTTTTAATTATCTTTTATTTACTGATGAGAGTGATGAGGCAACCTTTCACAAAAATGGCTGTGTAAATCACGATAATTTTCAGTATGATGACACAGCAAATCCCCATTTCATGAGACCATTAGGCCACTAACATCGATGGTTTGTAAATGTTTCGGCAGGAATAGTGGGATCTCACTTGATTGGACCATATTCTTTTGAACGGAATGTTGACGGGGATGTCTATTTGAATCTTTTGGAAAATTAATTACCGATTTTATTAGAAGATATCCCACTCAATGTAAGACAGAGAATGTGATTTCAACACAATGGTGCCCCAGCTCATTATAGCAGAGTAGTTGGGAGATATTTAGAAAGAAATTTTATGGATAAGTGGATAGGCATAGAAGGTCCAGAATTTGAAACGAACATATATATTTGTAACATTCACTACAACAAATCGGCATGCAAAGAATGAGTATGGTTTCATTTGGAAAAATTAAGTTGGGTACGGTCCTGAAAAACTGATACACCCCGTGAATATGAAAATATTTTTAGAACGTGCACTCCTTCCCGTCGTGTATGATGCCACATTGAAAAATCTTTTATGAGAGATGTTAAAGTCAATATTGACCGATATCGGACTACTCACTCACCCTGTATGATCGTTCATGGAAGTAATTTGAAAAATCAGCAGACGAAGATACAGAAAGTCAGGGCTCGAGTTAAGCGCAGAAAAAATAATTGGGCGGTCGATTGTAGAATTTTATTGGACACCCCTCCCCCAAAAGTCCCCTAGTGATAAGTGTCATGTAGAAGATACTAAACGAGTAAATACAAGATTCCTCAATAAATTAAGTAAAACGCGATATGAGTATTAGCTACCTGGAGATGGCACAGCTATCGGGAATTGAAAGAATGTGGAAGCTGCCTCTTGTAAATTCAGAAGGATTACAATAATAATTTTCTAGCTATTAGTAACAAGGTCTGGGGCAATTTCCCAGGTCCTGCTCCCAGAGTAAGGTTATCCTTGGTTTTCTTACTCCTTGGGGAATGCTGGGACATAACTGATAGCTGGCCGTTTTATTGTTATATTTTTTATTATTATTAATAATCATAGGGAAATTATTTAACTGGAGTCAGGAACATTTGAATCGCTAGGAAATCCATGTAGCACTCAGAATGGGGATCCTTGTATAGTGCCTTTTGATGGAGTACGAGGTTTAGGATGAATTGTAATTATTTAGGTTTTTATAAATGAAGTATGCTCTGTAAGAATAATCGTTGTCATAAATTTTCCAATATTTCCTACACTAGCTTTTTCTTGCACCTTTCAATAACGTCTGACCTTTTACAATCGTATACTTGGTAACTGAGAGTAAACTGAAAAATGTATCGTACAAGTAAAGGCAAATATGTCGTATAATAATCTTTACACCTGATGTGTTTCAAGGACTATAAAAGCTGTTAAGATTTCGATTCTAATAATCTTTCTTGTAGCATGCATGCAACATTTATGGGTAGACGTGTGCATGGAACTGGACGTTGCTCTTTTAAAATATACACGGAAAATGAAATAAATAAACTATTTAGCATCAGCCTATTACAGGAAATGCTACGCCCGCTCCCATATAATTAAGATAAGGCTAATAAAACCACTTAAATAATAATCAGCATACCTATACCTATATACATGTATTTGTGTTTTATATTATACAAATTATAAATATGTATTCGTGATATCAAAGTAAAGTGTCATTTTGCGTTTGACTAATCTCACTTTAATCTCGATCCTCGCCGGAATATAATGAGCCATTCCGAAGTCAGTGCAGTCTTTTGACCGTATCTAATTCTTGTTTGGTAAAACCGCTATAGTTATGACATGACATAATCTGCTGCTCTGATGTCCAGTTATTATAAAGAAAAAAGCGGACACGATTACCCGCGAGCCATGAAACTAACTAACCGACATCTTGCAATCGGAGATCAATCAATAATCGAAAGCATCGTATTATGTATTATGGGTGAATATCCGTTGCTCCTTTTTTTTAATTTGCCATTATGATTTTGCTGACTTATAATTAATTTGTCAGTCAGATACATTAAGAAAATTCCAACTAAACATCTCAAATTTAATTATGTTTAAAAACCTTTAATTTATTAAATGTGTACCGGGTGAGCTTTTTTATTGTGAGACAACGCAAAAGACATTGTGCATAGAATTTGTGCACCTCGAACAGTGAGTGGTCGATGATTGAATGATATCAAACTCGACCACCCACCCCCATCTCTGTTGGGTGGGGGCAACTTCAAATTTCAAATGGAATCTAAAAATACGTATTGCTGTGGCAACCCACATTACCGCGAGTGTATTTTAAGTTGGCTAATTTGTCATGATTTTTCCGTTTTACTGAATCATTGTACCGAGAAATTTTCATAATAATGGTTAGTTTGTATTAATTTTAAGTTAAAGAGTTAATTATATAATTTATTTAATTAAGTGTTCAGCTTTTTTAAATTAATTCTTTTCATTTTTGTGTCTAGCGTTTCCTACTTGATTCAATGCGTATTCTTCTAGATTTTGTCGGTAAATTGTGCGTTTGCGTGATTGTTTTAAGAAAAACGATTGTAGAAGATTCTTCTAGAGTTCCTTGGTCGACTGTTACCGTGAGTACACGTATTTTTAAATCATTGTTTGCCACCTTTGTATTTCATTTTGATTTTGTTATTCTTGAGATTTGAATTCGCTTAAATTGTCTTTCATACCGTCCATCAAGGAATTCGCTTTATAATAATTGTTATGATATTGATGTGTGCACATTATAGATATAAGTTCATTTATTATTTCTGTGCAGGAAGATATTTTTAGTTGTAATTCTCTCATTATAGTTTTAAGAGTTAATTTATTCCATTTTTCTAGTTTGCTGTTTTATTTTTATTTTATCAATCACCTCGGTTTGGATGAGTAGAAGCTTTATGCTTGCATTTAAATTTTTCTTTTGTTACTTACTAGAAAGTGTCCACGCTTAATTTAGTTTGTGTTAATTCGAAAACTTGTGGTTTGAACTTGAAAGGTATTGGATTATCTTCCTCAACAACCAAACTTTTTGCTTTGTATAGGAAATAGCATTGTCCTATTGTAATTTAGA
Source organism: Protaetia brevitarsis (assembly GCA_004143645.1). NCBI lineage: Eukaryota > Metazoa > Arthropoda > Insecta > Coleoptera > Scarabaeidae > Protaetia > Protaetia brevitarsis. The sequence goes on from RXPK01003288.1 coordinate 24,304, forward strand.
ATCAAGTGCAATTTTAAAATTTAGGCCAGAACCTTCAGTTCACGGTTTTTTTTTTCTGCCATGTCGTAATTTTACCCATTTTATAAAATAAATTTGATTGTTACTTAGCATTTTTGGGTTGAACATTCTGTTCTTTTTTATTTTTAATAAAGCCTTTTCAATTTTTGGGGTAATTAAGAAGTCAGATTTTCACTCACAATTTACTTTTCGTGGTTAGATTCAAGTTTTAATTCGCCAGGGTAACTCTGGGTTAATAGTTCTTTTTTGGCCCTTAAAATTTTTTATCCGTTAAGCTAGCTAATTTAATTTAATTTTTCATTTTTTTTATATTCATTTTGCATTTTCATAATTCATTCAGTACACAGCAGTATGTATGTGTGTCAAATACGTTGTTACAAGATTTTTTGGTGGGAGTCGTTGGACCTGAAGTCTCCAGAAGTACTGCAGCCTCGACTTTTTGTATTTAGTGTCCCATTACGTATACCCATAAAATTATATCAGCCATTCCAGTATCCTAGCACCCTGCACTGGTCTGTACGGACAAGGAACATGTAACCAAGAACGGACACTTAGCAAATTTTGTTAGTGTGGAACCGACATCTTTTTGTGCTACTTCCTTAGCCAATAGGAAGTCACGCTCTCCCAAACTGCTTTTGTCAAAATAGTTTTGACCGACCAGTCATTTGATGGTTTTATTTGAGGTTATCACGCACATACCAGCGAATTAACAGCTGGTGAGGAGCATGTCAACCTGACAGTAGCAATTTTTGAATACATTTTAGCATTTAGCCAATATAAGTAATTAGCGAACTGAAGGCCACGAATTTCTCCCCGGGGAGAGCAAAGATGCCGACGCTGAGTGTCCGTTCTTGTTGAGATGTTTCTTGGTCAATTTCTGGCTGCTTAACCCCTTAACCAAGTCTGCAGTTGGTATTTCGAATATTGATCACAATTTTCTGTAGGTTTCTTTTCAGTGCACAGGGGCCTGTAAAGAGATCTGTTACGGTACAAAGATTCCTACTAAGCTGCAGTAGTTCAATCTTCAATCTTCTTCTTCGATTGTCTCTTACTAAAGGTCTGAATTTGCCTAGTTGTTTTACCCGTCTTCTTTGTGTTTTTCTTTTATACAACTTCCTACCTGCACTCGTGCTGTGTTTCTGGACCCTCCTAAAACATATTCTGGCCCTATGTATGAAGCCGATGATCCTTTTCTTGCTAACTCATCAGCTTTTCCGTTGCATTCGATTACATTTTGGGGTTCACTAGTGCCCGAAGTGTCGCCTGACTGTCTGTTGCAATATAGATCCACTTGTTTATATAAACTCTCAGATTGTTTCCGCTTTCACAAGGCAATATTGCATATGCATTGGTCTGAAAGGCCGTGACGTATTTCCCTAGAGTAAGGGTGATCATTGTGTTTCTCACCCGACTATAGATTCCAACTCCTCTACCGTACTCGGTTTTTGATCCATCTGTAAACCAGATCAATTACCCGAACCAGTCTGTGTAGCTAGATTGAGTTCAGCTTATCCGATCTGCGATTTCCACCTCGATTTTTCTGTTAAGTAGATATGTCAAAATCATGTGATCTGATCTGATCTCAATCCCATAAGCTTACCTTCCACATGATGTACAATATTATTATGTCCCAATCCTGCATATCTGCCAATTAGTAGTTCTTACACTCTGAGATGGTTCATTCTTGTTTCCCCCATTATCACCAGATGGTGGGCATGGCGGTCTAGTGGACAGAGGCGCATAAGTGTTCATATAGATCTGACCACTGTGAAGTATGTCCAGCATACCATATTTGATCCTAATCCCCATGCTTTTCCATCATCCTTTCTAACCAACATCAGTGTTTTCCCCGCCCTGGGCTTATTTCTTTGAAGCTGTCGTTTCCAAGTGAGCTCAGAGACAAGAATGATGCCAAAATGTTTCAGTTTCTCTGACAATTTTATCTGTTCCGTAGTTTTAGCGGTCCAAGACCTCGTTACAAGAATAATAATTGTACAAGTTATAAAGAGTTGTATGTATCATTTTGATGTATGTCCAAATGTACTTGTGTTAAAAAAAAAAAACTATTGTTATGAATTCAAATTTAGGACCTTTAAATTCTAGTCTTTATTATTTATTGGGTTGATCCCTCTCAACCCATTTAAACCGAAGATTAGACGTAATTGCAGATTAGCATATAATAAGTAATTATGTAATGCAGATCGGTCCTACTGTTGACAGAAATAACTTTACTGTTGGCACCTAGATGGCGTAGAGTACAACGAATTTTTGTGGTGAAGTGTATCAAACGGTTTTTTTTTGTATATTTTTATTTTATTTGCTTTGCTAATGTTTTTACTTTTCAAATGTATTTTTGAGTTCTTAGGTGGTTCATGTTTTCTTCGTTGATTTTCCATCCATAATTCTTTGCTTGCTTCTCTAATTTGTTAATTGCATTTATCAAATCTTTTTGTTTCTTCGCTATTATTGTTATATCGTCAGCGTACGCTACTATTTGCAAATCATCGGCAATGATATTTTTATTGTGTAGTTGTTGTGTGATTAATTGATACAACATGAATTATTGGGGCACTGAAAGCCCACATTGGTTAAGTCATGTTAAACAACCGTGGAATGTGAATGTTTGGTGTGTAATAATTTGCGGGGGTCTCACTATTCTTTATCGATGGCAACTTACATGGTGTAACATTTCCTAAAGAATAAAATTCCAGTATTGCTTGTAGATGTCTCCTTGGACTTACGAGAAACAATTTGGTTTTAATATAATTGTGGTCCAGCATTTTCCTCGAGCAAATCACGTTTACAATCGTTGGTGGAATGAAAGAGGTGGTTCAGTGTCTTAGCCTGCAAGTTCGCCTTACTTTTGTTGGTGGAGGAAGTTTATAATACAGTGTCAACAACGCGTGAGAACATGAATCATCGATTACAGGAGACACATTTCTCAGTTGTGTCCCTTCATTCAAAGATTAGATAAATAAGTGCATTGAAATAGATGGTCATGTAATTGAGCATTTATTGTGAACTGTATACACACAACTCCAATCGATATTTCATAACTGCCTCAAACATTATGATGCGGTAAGGATTTGTGGTACTGCTTATAACATATGCAATTATTATTCTTTGGACACCACCTTTTCGCGTACTCACGTATTTCTTTCCGCAAAATCTAAATCTGAGGCAAAAAATAGGGATACCCATTTGAGATCACTAAATTGCCGCCACCCTCATCTGCTGTAGGTTAGGCGTTTGGGACTGAGATTGATGAGTAGACCCCTGGAGCGGAATAAATTGTATTCACAAAGATTTTTGATCCGATGCGTAGCTTCTGAAAAAAAAAAAAAACTCACCCGGTATATTTCAATTAGATTAAGGTATCCATTTGGGTCTATAGTCGACCACACACTTCGTTTACTTAGACATGATGCAGAAAGGAACGCAGGTCACTTTAATATTCAGTTTTTCACGGTCTACGCTTAGAACATATTCGGAGTGTTGTTAATTGTTTAAAGATCTAAAGATAGTACCCAAAAAATCTGGAAAACGTGATTGATTCATTACGATCTACATAGCACCGTTCTTTTCTAGTTTTTTTGTGACCGTGCTGTTGTGTTAGCTCATTTTTTGGCCGAAATTTTGAATAGAGGAAGCGTCGATACCACGATTAGTTGAATCGAAGTGATTGTGAACCATGGAACAGAGTCTTTACAGATTTTTAATGGAACTGATGCGATTAGCTCGTTGGTCAACCGACGATGATGTAATATTTTCTTCTTTAATCGAATTATACTTCAGATGTTCAGATGATTTGTTTTCTCTTTCATCACATCGAGGTGTCAACTGTTTGGAATAATAATAAAACAATATATTTTGTAATTTTTCTGCACTCTTTCAGGTTCTTGTAGCTGCATTTGTTGAAAAATTGTGTCGAATTAAAATTGAAATGGAATAAAAGAAGGAAATCCGTCTTGTGATGAAATATTTACAAAAGAGTGATTTTATTCCATAATTTTATGAAGATATAGTTGGCGTTAAAGTTCTTAACCCTTCTGGATCGAGGATCTGCAGTACTTCACAAATATATGCATTAATCTCAGCAACTAAGATTCGGCTATCATCGATTCTGAGAAAATTCACGTGATACATCTAACTGATTACAGATCATCATTACACAATATAAATTAATCAATTAAGAACTGTATTCTCTTTTACGAGGACAATGCTCCAGTAAATAAAATATCAGCGGATCAATTAGCGAAACAGACGGAGTAGTGCGATAGTTAGGCATGGATTAATTTCGGCTAGCGTAGTTTAAAAAAAAAGCGTTTAGGGACAAATTTGATGATTGGTAGGGTAGGTGGGATACCACTTTAAATGGGGGATTCACTGTGGAATTTATCGGCAACATTACACGTTTCAGGCAAATGAGGGTTGGTTTGTCGAATCAGGTGGTAGAATTAATGACGCGTCACAGTAATTTTAAATCATATTCATATAGAATTCGGAGGGTTAATGATTCGCATTGTGAATATGGTGGAGTAAATGTGCATGTTTCATTTGAATGTCCACTGATGAGTGGCGATGGCGTACAGAAACTAGAGCATTAGTTAAGGGGTTAAATTGGCTACGACGCGAAACAGATATTAGGGATAGTGGATTCGTCGAACGCTGAATTTTTGGTAATGTTGCTAAAGAATTGGATAGGTTATATAAAAGAATATTTCATACTCTGATTTATTGTTAAAATATAACTATTAAGGCCGCTTTACAGTTCGCAATTTTTGGTATTGCGTGCAATAAAATTGCGCGCAATACAAATAGCGTATGCGCATTCAATGGATTTCGATCAGCTGTGTGCAATCTTGGTATTCCACGGAATAGAACGTGTTCTAATATTTCATTGTATAACGTAGCGTTTCACGTACACTGTTGAAAATATTACGGTGTTGGCGTTAATTTTGCGCTAGTCAAATATTTTAGTGTTGATTTTTCCAAACTTTGCCAGACGAGTTGACTACGCGTATTTAATAGAACAGAAATTACTAGAATTTTGTGTGAATTCTTTGTTCAGATATGAGGATTGACTATTCAAAAGCGTCAACCAATCAGAATTTTTCCCTCGGATAGAAATATAGAAACTCCACCTATTCTAATACAGTATTCATTATACGCACCACCTGCATTGCACGTGTATCTGTTTCCGTGTTTGATTCTCCGTATTAACATATCCAAACAAACCACCAAATGTGACTGACTTGCAAAGTGTAACCTCGTGTTATTAAACGTTAATTCCAGTGGGCATAAAAAGTTTCAACATCTTAAAGATGTATTGGGAACATCTATTTACGCAAATTAGTTTAGACTTGAATCAAATAGCATAAACATTCACTTAATTTTATAATGGTTTCTCAAAAAATCATTTTAAAATTGGTACGTTTAGTTGAAACCAAAACTTGTGAATGAGTGGTTTTGCATATTTATAATTGAGAAACGTCTTAAAAGAGAGAATATTATAGCACTAAGAAATAGGAGTTGCATATTAAAAAGACGTTGTGTTTAGAAAATGGTGTTAAAACAGCCAATAGATCGCATTCATTTAGTTAAACAGCTAGTAAATTTGTCTAGTCTAGATCAAATAAAATGTGACTAGAAGTTTTTATAATTCCATGTGTCAGTTGGACAAAATAACCCTTAGCAATAGACAATACATGACTATCTTTGCTCGTCAAATTTAAACTTCTATAGTTCTCAACAAAATAACACGAAAAGAGTGTGGACCTCTCCTGACTATTAAATTAGTCAAAAAAGTGTTAAAATTTTCAACAGTGTAGTACGGTCATATAGAATAAATATTTAAAATATAAATCTTTAATTTAATTACCGTTAGAAAGTGTAATTAAGATTAATTTATAGTTAAATATTAGAAATTGGAATAGAGAATACTGCTGTTTTATTTGCTTTCATTGCATTTTATACAAGTGAAGAATAACTAAAATTCGAACAGCTAAAAAAGGATGGACATAGAGGTCTTCTTCATCTTCTACGAAGGACACTGGAGCTACTTGAAGACGACACAGCTACCCAAGTGAAACAACGTGGAGGCTGCCTCTTCCAAACCCAGAAGGATAATAAGAATAATTTGTTGCTTCCCAGGTTCTGCTGCCAGAGTTTTCGTGGTTTCTCTTGCTCCTCGGCGAATGCTGGGAGATAACTAAGTCTTTCCACTGGCACAAACATAATAACAACCGATAGTTGACCGATTTATTATATTTTTATTATTATTAGAATAGAATAGAATAGAATGGGAAAATTTATTTCCAGAGCATAAAGTAAGATATACAAATGAAAGTCACAGAAACAATACAAAGAAAGCTTATAATAAAGTCCCACTCTTAAACAAATGTGGGTTTCACATCGATTTTGTAACAAAAAAATCTTCAATGGCATAAAAAGTACAATTAATCAAATGTTGCTTTAAAGCTGATTTGAATTGTTTTAATAGCAATACTCTAATATCATGTTGCAGTGAATTAAGGAATTTTGTGGATTGATATTTTAGCGACTGTTGCGTTGTGAATAATCTATGACGGGTATTCTCAAATTACTATTGAATCTTGTAGAGTAACTATGCACGTGTGATTGAGTCTGAAAGTTTGCGTAATTCTGTTTTGCAAATATTAAAATGTTAAAAATAAATAAAGACGGTACCGTCAAGATCTCCAATTCCTGAAAAAACCGTTTTGCAATATTCTTTACCCTCTACTTTTTCATAGTACTTACGCATTTCCTTTGAATTTTAAAAATCCTATCCATATTTTGTTTAGTGCTATCCTATAGTAGTACACTATTATCTATGTTACTGTTTCAACATCAGTCATTTGAACTATCTTTCTTATTTGATAAACCGTAATAATTAATTTAATAATTTAATTTTCTACAAATGTGGTCAACGTTCCCGATTAGAACCGAATCGATATGTATTCCCAATAATTTTGCAGTATTTTCATTCTTTGATTTTACTTCAAATGTTATTCTTTGTGTTTTTGTATTGTTAATTTATTGGCTTGATACCAAAGTTCAGCTTTCTCCAGTCCATCAGGTTCTTTTTTGTTTAAAAGAGTTTTATTATCGCTTTCAAAAAAAGAGTTGTCTCATCAGCATACATTATAGATTGACACATTTGTAGATTTATACATAAATCATTTACATAAATTAAAAATAGTATTGGCCCTAGCTTTGTACCTTGTGTTACTCCTCGAGCGACTGATTTCTGCTCTGATTTTACGTTATTTATTACCACCCTCTGTTTTCTGTCCGTCAAATAGGATTCAACTTCTTTTAATGAACCTCCTATAATGCCATAATAAAAAAGCGTTTGAAGTACAATGCTAACTGATAATTTAAGAGAGTTATCTAATCCGTCAATAATATTATTAACTAGATCGTTGACTTAATTTTAAAGTATCCGTATTGCTGTTCACAGAATAAAGAATATTTATCAAAATAGCTCAGTAGCTTACGAGCTTACGTTTTAATGTTTCTTCAAATACTTCAGACAAAACCGGTAAAATTAAATCATCGTCATCAATCGGCCCTGTCTCCGGTTTTATACAGAGGCACTACTTTTGCGATATTTAACTCCCCAGGGTAAAGATTATCACAAACATCTATTCCTCTATCAATCTAGCTAATCGTTGGGATATAAAAGGACAACACGCTTTAATCAAGACTTTTGCAAGTTTGTGTATTTATGATACATCAGATATCTGACGACTATATACATACAGTATTTATTGCTTCTGATACATTCATTACCATCATTTTTCGACGTAATCATCTTGCATTTCAAAACCCTTACTCCACCTTTTTAAATCGCTCATGGTTTTAATTGTAGAAAAATATTGAAGTAATAACGTCATTGTCACTAGCAAATTTATTTTCCCGAAGATTAGGATGCAGGAAGAGTGAGTAGAGTGGGCTCCATTAGATTAAAACGTGCATTGCAAATTGCATTTGAGGAAGCGATACTTAATGGTTTCCCATGATTATTAATAAAGTCATTGTCAGTAGTATAATCCCATCCTCCCAGAGTAAGGTTTTTGCTATGGTTTTCCCTTACTCCGTGGCCATTGGTTTATATAAGTATATCATATATAATCAGTATTCTTGGCGAATGCTGGGAGATAACGAAAGTCGTTCCATGGGCGCATTTAATAATAATTGATAGCTGACCGATTTACAGTAGACTCGCGATTATCACATTTGACGTATTTCACCATTTCACAAAAGTTGTATTCATATGGTCGCGAGGCTACTGTATTATATTTTTGTTATTAAGAATCATAAGGAAATTATCTAGTTAGAGTAGGAACATTTCAATTATGGAACCCATATAGTACTTAGAATATGTGACCTTGTGTAGTACCTTTTTTAGGTGGAGCACGGGGTTGGGATGATTTGTATTTGATTTTTTTAAAGTTACAAAATAGGCACCAATTCATATCCTTTTATCTAGATCCCGCATAATGAAGGTAAAAAATAGGCTGAAGAAGGCTGAAGATTATGACCCTATTTATTTTCTAATCTATTTAAATATAATAGGTGATAATTCAGCGTTCTAATAATATATCAAGAAAATTAAAGTGTTTAGATGTTTCTATTAGTCAACAATTTAATTAAAGAAACCAGAAACTGTATTAGCACAATAAAGTATTCCATAACTCTTTAATCGAATAATCAAATTTGCAAAGTCTTTGAACGTACTAGTATAACGTATTACTACCCCTATTATTAAGACATAATTCTACTCTATTTGTCATAGAAAGAATTAAGTTATTTATAATTTCTTGTGGCATTTCCCTCCATTCCTGTAGAATTCGTTGTATAAGCTGTTGGAGGGTGAATTATTTCCTGGTGTGATTCGTCTTGAAATGTAACTCCACGCGTATTCAATTGGGTTTAAATGGGGGAATTCGCCGGCCAACCCATTCGAGTAATACCTTCTTAAAGTGTCAGATACTTTTTTACTTTGATGCGGAGGCGCATTATCGTCTATAAACACAAAACGCTCACCAACTGCACCTCGAAAGGGAGCCACCTCCGTACGTATGTTTCTTGCATAGAAATGACCTATCATTGTTTGCGGAACCAAAACTAAATCAGTTCTATTATCAATCATGATACCTACCCAAACTATGACACTATTTCGCAGATAAAGAGCCGTTTCACGCGCAGTTCTCTGTCGGTGCTGAAAACCAGTGGGTCTCTAAACGCGAGCACGTCTATCGTCGCTCATTAAACCAAAACAGCTTTCATCTTTCACACATTACGTGAGACCACTGATTAATTGTCCAGTTCTCATGTCGGTGGGCCATTTCAAACGACTTTGTTGGTGCCTCTGTTCCAACCTAGAAACTCGCTAGATTCTCCTGCATTATAAAGCCAGCATTTCGTAAACGGCGCCTGACGATGATGGTATCGTTGCCAAACTTCCTGTTTAAAGTAGATACAACTAAACTTGGGTTCCTCCAGGATAATTGCACAATATAGCGATACTGACGAACACTGGCACATCTTGGATGACCTGCCCTAGGTCTATCTCTAACTTTTCCGGTATTTAAAAATCTTTAAATTGCTCGTAGGATCGTACAACAGACAATATTTAGACGACGACTAATTTCATGACTGGAAAATTCTTGCTCATGTAGAGCGATAATTCGCATTCTATTTTCTTCGGATATCTACGGACTAGGCATTTTGTGTAAATTCTTTCCTAGGACTTCATTCTTAATAATCTTCCTTAGGTTAAAAATGCAACATCTGGTGCACGTACTTTTTTTTTACAAATTCAAACAAGAAATTGCTTGTGCACGTAAGAAGTAAATATTGTGTGACAGACAACTTTCTTATATTTTTAAAGCTACAGTATGTGTGCAAATTTTTTGCAAGTTTATCTATTTACAGCAATACGGTAATTAGAAAATTGATTAGTGATGACTAAAATCAAGTAAAAGTTTCGATTCAAATCAGGAGCCTTCCTTAAGGGTACTATTTCAACTGAAAAGTAAAGATTGGTGTAAGTATTTAAAAATTACAAAATGTTTACTTGCTACCCTGATTATAGAATCAGCTTAGTTGTTAAAAGTAATTATAGCAACATGTTTAAAAAATTTGAACTAGATTACGTGCAAGCACTATAGAGAGTGTAACACATTATTCTTAATCACCTGTTCCAGAAATTAAGGGAATTTTCAGTTTATATATTTTAAATCGACTTAAAAAATCCTATCTTCCTATTGTTAATAACTCATTGTATTACACGGAGATGTTTATATGACTTTTTTCTTCTCATTTCAAGAAGTATAAGTATAACTTTATTGACAATTTTGTTATAGTGATTGTTGTGTGATTTGTGTTCTTGCATTTGTTTGTTATATTTATCATGCTATTATATATGTAATTCTTACTGCTTATTATTATTTATATACTTACACAATTTAGCTATTACGCTCATCAAGGTTATGTGCATATTACTGAAACCTTTTAAAAGACGGAAATTACTTCTATATTCTATTACATATATTATTTTGTTAATTTTAAAAGGTCCTCATATAATGCATTAATTGTTAATTAACTGCAACGAACTATAGAAGCACAAAAAGGAAACAATATCTTGATGTGTATACAATGAATGTATTTTTACACTTCAAATGTAAAGTAATATGTTTACTATTACAGCATTTGTTATTTATTTAGTTTATTCCATTTTATTATATAATATAATAAATAAGAAATAGTGGATATATATGGAATAAGTAAAAACGACACATATTTCAACAATCGACGGGACTCCGAAAGCATAAACGAACGTGATATAATCATCCATACTTAAGAGTTCACCTTATTTTAGATACAATTCAGAGTCTATCTACCACAACACCAGTCGTCCGACCGGTTCACAGGCAGCAATAAACCTACCAGACTTGACTGTATACGACAAAACATACTAAAATGGCTTACATAATGTACAATGGGGATTTTTTATTTAACGCTGCCTAGACGCCCAGACAAAAGCAATATCGTATAAAGCCCACAGCGTATATTTTTGACAAAGTAACGACGTTAAATTAAAATATTAAATAAATCCGACATGAAAGAAATATGTTCGTTTAAAATTCATCTTATTCAACAGGCGAATGTAACGGACAACGAAAGAATTCCGTGACGGTTATTTTGACGCATTTTCGCACAGACGTGACGAATTGAAAATACTAAACATGTGCAAAGTACGTGCCTTAAATACCTATATAATAGATCTTCCACAAATTGGATAAAACAGTTCGTAGAAATTTAACAACATCTAAATTACTCTCTGTTAATTAATCAAGTTGCAACGCTTACGAAACCAGGCAAAATGGGAAAAGAATTGTTCGGATTTTAATTCCGAAATTTAACAGTTGTTGTTGTTTTTAGGTGCTATATGAAGTGCTCTAATATAGAAATAAATTTTTCAAAGTGTAATATTTATAGCTTTCATAAGCGGAGCATATTTTGATATGTTATACAGTGACCGGCATAAATATTGCAACATATGGGATTTTTTTATTATTAAAACATATTAAAATTTTGTTGAGCGATAGGTTGTATATGTCTAAAAACCCTAAAATTTATTTTGACATAGCTCATATAACTATTAGTATGACGGTAAATTTAAAAAATATGCCACGAATCCGCAAAAAGTGAGATTAGATGATATGATATCCAAAAAAGTTATTTGAAAAAGTTACTTTGAATTCAATTCTGTGACCCTCTGCAAAGTTTTGTAAAAATATTAAAAACAAAACATAAAAATCGCAATTTCTCTAAATACTGTCTAATTGAATTACACATTTTTCATTTTTAGCAACTCGATTGTAGTAATATTTCTAAATTTGGTTGATACTCAAACAGTTTTCTCAATTTTTGCATAATCAACACAGCGAAAACTAAAGAGTTGTTGTTACAAGGGACTGTATCTAGTAGTAACAAATACAATTTTGCAAACATTTTCATTCTAAACCACTTAGTAAACATTAGTCTTATTGAAAATTATATTCTTTGTTGTTGTTTTCTGCATTAAAGTGGAAACAGTTAGTGCAAAACTGATAACACTACAAGCCCTCACCGCTGCGGAAGAAAGGAGGGACAAAAAATAAACAACGTAACAAAAGTATAAGTTGAAAGGAATATCTATAAGTTTTTATAGCTAGTATTTGGATAAAGAAAAATCAGTTCTTTTGGTGGATATGTGGCTTGTTCTTTTATTTATTAATTAAATAGTGAATTCACATATTTGTACACGTATCAATTAGATAAACGTTTCGACTCTTTAGATAGTCTTTATCAGATTTTTTTTTTTGGAAAATTATAAGCACTAAAAAGGATAATTACTAAGTTAATAAAACTAGAAATTATTTTAAAACGATGATAATACTTACTTCTGCATCTTACGGACCATATAGATGTGACTAATTAGCCATCACGATAACACTAACAAACAATTTAAAAACAGAATATGTGCCCATAAACGGAGCAAAGCAAAATGGAATTTGACATACAAGTGAGGAAAAAAATTGTAAGAAACTACAAACAACAGAAGAAGTTGTTTACGGCCGATATATATTTACTATTGAAAAGATATACGGGTGTATTTGGATATGGTAAGTTATAGTAAGGAGGAACAAATTGGAAATGTCGGTTCTCTTATTGATGTTGCATATAAGGTATAAGAACAAAAGAAAGTGAACAGAAGACGCACAAAAAGAGACGTAATGGACCTCAAAAAGTAAAAAATAATGCAAAAGGTAAAAGCACAAGGAATGAAATGGCTAAGAAGTATCACCTCAATGTCCGAACAAAGAATTGTAAAAAAAAATATTATATGAAGGGAAAGACGCGAAAAAGGAAGAAGAAGAGCAAAGAAAAGTGGAAACAAGGAGTGGTGGATATAAAAGCCAAGGGTCACTAAGGCCTGTAGCCATAGGACCATAGCAATCTATTCGTATATGTTATATATTATTGTGATTTCTATGATACATTTGCCTGCCTAATTTATAAAAAAAAAAATAAAAAAAAAACTTTCTCATTATATCTGCCTTTTCTTCGTCTATATCTTTAATGATGACACAGTACAATCCCAATTCACTAGATGGCTGTAAACTACCGTATATGTGCGAGATATCTAGAGTTCACCACTCCAGGTCATGCTCCCTAGTGATATCTTATTTATCTTTCCAGTTGTAGGTCCGTTGCCCAGGTGGCTACACGACTGGTATCTCCTAAATCACTAACTTGTATATTATTATGCTTTTACTTTGTTAAATATTGAATTTATAGCTTAATTCTTAATAATTCAATGTATCAAATGAGCTTTTATTAATAAAAGAGTGTAATCATTAATAACATGTATGATTTATTAATAAGTAAGTTTAATATCAAATACATATAAAGAGTACGAGAACTCTTACCCAAGGTGAGTATACTTATTTAGAATGTTCAAAACAAATATTATTAATTACCCAGTAAACATTTAGATTCTTAACTTTTCAAAATAACTTTTAAATATCCCGCTATCATAAGAGAAGAAAAAAATACCAACCACGTCTACCAACTTATACCCATTAAAATCTCAGTATGCAGACATGAAAAATACCCTCGAAATGTTAAATATATTAAATACATGGAAATTTAAACAATACTTTGACCAGATACCTCATCTTGCACATACTCCAGAGTACTTCAGAATGGGATTTCCTCGCAGTGGCAATCCAAATGTTGCAGAGAAGGATTCACATCTGGAGAACAACACCGGTATCATAAAAATCCAGCGAAAAACCTCCTTCACAGCATCCAAAGTGTATAATTATATTCGAAACAGTAGAAACATGTATGATTCCATACAGAAAATGTACCAAGGTATACTAAACATAGCAAATTTATTATAATGTTGAACAATCTTGACGTTTCTTCTGTATATTTTCATATACAGTGAGGTCGTAAATGCCCCCCCCCCCCCCCCCCCTGATAACTTTGAATGGTATGAGATAGAGCAGATGAAACAAAACCAAGTGAAATTAGAGATAATTTGTGATTTTTTGCCTATAGAGATATGCACATGGCTTTTGATGTAAAATAGAGGGCGTAGCTATCTTTAAAATTTTAAATAGGAAGTAATTTCATTTAGAAGCTCATTTGGAAGATATTTCTATTACTTTTATGGCAATGCAAACAGTTTTACGATTTTCGAAATTTTTACCAACTTATCCAAGATTAATAATTAGAGTACTTACGTTTACTTTTTCGAATAGCCCCTCGTATTCGCTTTTTGGATATAGTGGTACAGAAACCTGTAATTAAGTAATCTGTAACATATACACCACATACATGACACATACACTGACAGATAAGACACTTTTGCTAAATTTTGCAAAAACGTCATTGTAAAATATGTCATATTTAACAGCAATCGCTTCCTAAGTCACATAAAACCACAATATTTATACGAAATATCCAAAAAGCGAATACGAGGGCTATAGAAAAAGTAACGTAAGTACTCCAATTATTAATCTTGGATAAGTTGGTAAAAATTTCGAAAATCGTAAAACTGTTTGCATTGCCATAAAAGTAATAGAAATATCTTCCAAATGAGCTTCTAAATGAAATTACTTCCTATTTAAAATTTTAAAGATAGCTACGCCCTCTATTTTACATCAAAAGCCATGTGCATATCTCTATAGACAAAAATCACAAATTATCTCTAATTTCACTTGGTTTTTGTTTCATTGCTCTATCTCATACCATTCAAAAGTTATCAGGGGGGGGGGGGGGGGGCCATTTACGACTCACTGTAGAAAGTAATTACATGGATTTACAAAGAAGATCCGCTTCGATACTAGATATACCACGGGAATATGATTTAATTCATTTAACTTGATGGAAAATAAAACAGTTTTCAAAGAATTTTTTTTGTCAACAAACACCCGTATCTAAGGATTTCACTGATTTATTTCCTATGAATTACATTGAGTCACTACTCCTTTCAAGTAAAGTCGAAACCTAGGATACTAGAATTCAATTTCCACGGCTACTAATGCGAACTAACCCAAATTGCAGTGGACTTCCAAACAGGTGTGTACATAAAATAATAATTACATCTAATATGGTTGATAGTTTTCTTCTTATGAACCACCGCAATATATATGTATATATAATCCAATTTCAAACGTGCAAGACTAGCATATCTAAAAAGCAACTGCAGTTAATATTATGGGCAGCCCTTTTCTCCTTTTCACAAACTCCTTAAACCATAACCTTCCGGTAATGCAATTTCTTCACCACTCAGTCGGTATTTTCGTTCAATTGGCCACCGCTAAAGCGTATGCTATTTTAGAGTGCATACCATGGTAAATATGTGAAAATAATCACCAAGAGCTCTAAAATCGTCTTCCTCTTGGTCAGACAAAAATGACTCATGCGGTAATTTGGAGTTAGTTTTAGTGCCCCGTTTAAATGAGGTGAGTGCTAATTAGTGGGTTGTACCTGGTCATTATACTTATTGGTATAACGCCTTGGGTAATTCACAATGTTTTAGTTGGTGACGTATAAAAATAGATAGCAATACATTATATATCACTAATTATTAAATTGGCATATGATGTATTGTGAAACTTTTTCTCACTATTTCTATTACATAAATTTCTCTGCGTATAGCATCTCTAAAAAATATTTATTTATCACGTGGTACAAGGTCAACAAAACCATTCATTATTCAGCGTTAACAAAACGAATATCCCATTTGTTTCTTCTCTGTACAAAACAGTTCAATATAAAGGCGATATTGTTTATATTTTTTTCATTCACGGGTATAGATCGTTCCCGTCCGGTTGGTAGTACAGAGCTGATGGGAGATGGATATGTAACGCACAGAATGCTCGCACAGTCAACTCGAACTTGAATTGTTTGTAGTACATGTGAATGTATGTACAAATAGCATTCAAATGAATTCAGCCGTGGTGTAATTAATTGGTTCCATTTCAATGAGACGTTGTAATAACAGAAATTATAACACAATAGTGTTATTAGAATTATCGTGATTATAATTACAACTTTATAGATTATCTTTAAATTAGTATTAATCACAATCACCGCATTATTATCACGTTTCCTTTATTAGTTATTCTATACGAATTTTATCAAGCAGCAACGAGTTTTCTAAAATAGAGTTCTATGTTTAATCACATAAATAATTTGTTATGTAAATAACCCGGGGCGACAGTATTTATTAAAGTACCTAATCAGAACCCAAATAGAAAAACTAGATGTAACAGCAACATAAATTTGATCAGCAAATGTTTTATTGTTCTATGTATGTTAAATTGTTTTTTTTTTTAAATCAATTGGAGAATTTAATAAGTATTTAAAATTAACTCTACGGACAAAATCAATACCCAGATTTGATTTAAAAAAAAAACAATTTAACATATTGCTGTGACATGTCTCCCCGGTTGTGTAAACTCTATGCTGTGTATTTTCTAAGTTCATGTTTTGGCTTTGACGCGCGCAAATTCTCACTAATTTTACCTTTTCTTTGAATTTAGTAGTTTTGTTGGATAATTTATTGTTCAGTTAGTTAGTTCATTATTCTTTGATTATAAGTTTAGCATTAGTTTATCTTGTTTATGTCCTTCTTATAAGGTGATTTTTATGTTTGTTTGCGGCCGTTGCAGAGCGCGCGCAGTCAGCTGTTTTGTATATACGCGTTGGCGTGAGCCACGTTAGGCGCAGAGTCTGAATAGTGACGGAGGTTGTAGTTGTAAAATTTTGAGATCTTTCATTTTAGCCTTTTTTTTTCAATTTGTCATTTGTTTCGTTTTAATTTTATTTTTAATCAGTATTCAGACTTCTCTTCTTATTTTGTGCACAATTTAAGTAAGTTTTTGTTTATTTATATTCGTTTTAGAAGAAAGCGCGTGTAGAGTTTAAATTTCTGTTTTTTTTGTAGTTATCAATTTAATTTTAATTTTATCACCTCGGGGAAGGTGAGTGAAGCTGAGAGCTTGTTTTTTATTTCCATTGTTAATTTTGCTTGTTACTCCACGTTATTTGAATTAAATTTTTAGTTTGCTTTGAATTTTTGAAACCACGTGGATTTATTTTTTTTTTTATTGAAATTCCTTCTAGAACGAATTCACCATTTTGTTTGCTGAAGGATTTGAATTGTCCTTCTTAAATTTTAGATTCACGAAGGGGTTATTTTAATCCGACACCTTCTGTGTCACGGTTTTTTCCCCTATTGTTGTATTCGAATGTTTTTTTTTTTTTTTTTTCAATAAACTTAATGAATATTAATATCACCTTAATTAGTTCTTTTATTTCTAAATCTGCTATTTCAATTTTTTGGATTTTAAAGAAAGTAAAATTATCAAAAGCCCACTTTTAATTTTTAAAGAATTTCCCTGAGTTTTGAGAATCTCTAAAGAATTTGAATTCATTTTTGCTGAGCTAGCTAAATTAATTTTGTCATTTTTATTTTTTCTTTACTTATATGCTTGGACCATCAGTTCACAGCATATATTTTTGGCAATCCAACGTGCGGCGCGACATTGTAATTGTAATTAGTAAGATTAGGATCCCTGTTTTGAATTTGTGAGAATTTCGCGTTGCTCAGACAAAACTGATCTTTTTCGTGTGTTTAAAATTTTTTTATATATACGTTGCTGGGATGAATATGGACAAGCTCACCACACAACAGGAAGTCTACGTTCCGAAAGACCAGACGTGGCGGAATCCAAGAACTATTGCAGTGAGGATGAGTCGGATGTGGCAGAACAAACAGATCGTCAATGGGAGATTCGGAAGTTGAGGACAAGAAAGGATGAGGATGTGCGTATGCAGAAAGACGAGGCGGAAAATACGAAGGAAAGTATTAATAGTATGAATGATATGATGAAATGATAAAAGAGTTATTGATGCTAATAAAAAAAAAGGATTGCTGAGACCAAGAATTGTACAGATGCAAAATGATTGTTTAAAAAGATTAGAGGAAATTGTATTTGTAGTAAACTTGAGGTTGACCGAATTGATAAGAATGTTAAAGAAATAGAAAGTAAAGTTTTAGAATAACACAGTAAGAAGCACGTCAAATCAAATTGCGATAGAGTTTTGTCATCAAGAGATTAGCAAGATGAAGAATAAATGGATGAGAGTGAGAATATGGTTGAGGATAAAGTAAAGGCTATAGAATGTGAGATGAAAGAGAAAATAGCAGAAAGTGTGGAAAAAGCAGAAGAGGAAATTTCAAAAAAGATATTCAGAATGAAAGAAGTTACAAGTAATTTTCAACCTTACAATAGTCTCAATTTTTCATTGCCTGTGCAAGTGGAGCAGCTACCGAAATTTTACGGA
Source organism: Protaetia brevitarsis (assembly GCA_004143645.1). Taxonomy (NCBI): domain Eukaryota; kingdom Metazoa; phylum Arthropoda; class Insecta; order Coleoptera; family Scarabaeidae; genus Protaetia; species Protaetia brevitarsis. Next base: position 42,763 of record RXPK01003288.1, read on the forward strand.
TTAGCAACCCACAATCCGATGGCTTTTCTGAGAAACCTGAATGATTTTGTAGAGTCCATTCCTGGAGACCGGAATAAATTGCAAGTTGCCAGGAGTTGCATGAAGGATGAAGCTCGGACTTGGTTTGAATTTGTCGCAGATGATATAACCACATGGGAGCAGTTCAAGGAAGCATTTGAGCGCCAATATTGGAGTCAGTCAATACAGCTAAGGGTGAGAACAAATTATTCTTAGGCGCATATAGAAAAGGTGGTTTAGACAGTAGAGAGGTTATGTCATAAAAAAGATCAATGTCCTTAAATATTATCACCTTCAATATTAGAATCAGATTTAATCACTCAATTGTCCAGGCATTTTGAACCTGAGGTCACGCAAGCTGTTGCGATGCAGAATATAACCTCTATTAGTCAGTTTTGGAACTAATTAAGAGATTAGACTATGCGGAACAAAGCAATGTCAATTCTTGGAATACGCGAAGACCTGAAAATATGTCAACCAAAATCAGGCATTTGTTAGTTCGCAAAGTGACGGATTCAAACGTCAACAGCCTTCACGGTTTAACGTAACGCCGAGACCAGCTCCCTATGCCAACAGAGTCAGGGTATTAATCGTAGAAATGGTGAACGTCAGAGTTTCAAACAATGATAGAGTGAACGTGCCTCAGCTAATAAATGACCGTCGTTCAGGTGATCAGACAAGGTCAAACACAAATCAAGTGGCTTCCCCACACTATGTCAATAATTATTTAAGTCAGCTGACAGAGATTATAGCAGAGGACCAGGGCAAGGTCTACAAATTGTAATGTTAATAATGTAGAGATTAAAAGTCAATTGTCAAACAATACTGGCACTATACCAAAAGACACAAGGTAACTTTTTTAAAGCGGAAAAAGCGGTATCAAGGCGGATGAATTAGTGGATGAAGCTCGAGGGAAGGATTTTTAATTGAACCAACCAAAAAGATTAAATTGTACACCATGATGCGGAATGAGACGATAAGATCTATGAATTAGAATTGCCACATATTAATGTTAGATTTGGGAATAATGATTATAAATGTTTTGTTGATTCGGGAAGTGAGGCTTCATTTTTGGATGAGGAAGTTATAAAGGTATTAGAGAGACAGAATTTAGGGAAATTCATTCCAACTCGAAAAATCACAATAGTATCTGCTACAAAGAAAGTGATTGCTGTTATCAATAAAATTTTTGTTACTGAATATAAACTTCACAATTTTAAATTTCTGGGAGAATTTATTTCTGTAAGAGGATTACGCAGACACGGAATTATTGGGATTGATTTACTAGACAAAATGAAAGCAATTATAGATGTAGAAAAGAATTTGTTCAGATAGAAGGGAGAGATTTAATTGGTGTTCTGAGCTCCTGATGAGGAGAAAGTAGTTAATAATTTAAGCAGAGAAAAGGAAAATGAAAATGATGAAAGGAGAGAAAAAAGGGATAGTTTTAAGAATGTTATACAGAGTTGCGGAAAAGTTGTTGAAAGTTATGATGTACAAGGTGTAGTTTTATCTGAAGAGGATAAGGAGGTTAAAGTTATTGGAGAGTCAGAGTTAGAGTTAGTTGAAGTAAACAATTCCCAGATAGAATCCCCAGATGATGTTGATGAAATTGAAATTAATTGTGATGTGAAGTTTGAATCGGAAGTTAAAGAAATTTTGAAGCAGTATGTTTCCCTAGTAGATAAATTCCCTAGTTTTGCTGTTAATTATGAGCACTCTCTGAGGTGATGAGTCAAAGCCTTACAAGATACAGAATTATCCCATTCCCAGGCCATGCAGGAGAAAGTAAGAGAGGAAGTTTCCAGATGCTTCGAGATGGTGTGATTGAGCGTGGCGTTACTAAGTATATCAATCCTTTGGTCGTTGTGAAGAAGAAGGATGGAGACATTCGTCTGTGTCTCGACGCTCGACGTCTTAATGAGCGCACTCGTCGCAGTTTGAGACACCGATCACGGTGGAAACGTTATTAGCAAGGTGTACAAATGCAAATTATTTTACGAAACTAGATCTTAAGAGCTCTTTTGGTGTACCTTTGGACAAGGCATCTAGAAGATTTTGTGGTTTTATGGTTGATGGTAATGTTTATCAATTTAAGGTTGTACCTTATGGTTTGAGTAGTTCGGCTGCCGCCTTGATACGCGCTATGCAACAGATTTTAGAACCATTTAATTCATTTGTAGCACATTATATTGATGATATTTTAATTTTTAGCAAAAGTTTAGATGAGCATTTTTTACATTTACGTAAAGTTATTGAGGTTCTTGCAATGAATGGTCTGAAAGTGAACCTTCGGAAGTGTGAATTTATGAAACGTGAAGTAAGTTTTGGGGGTGTATTTATCACAGAATCATGTGAGAGTAGATGTATCTAGGCTAGAAGTCATTAAGAAGTACCCTAGACCTAGTAGTGTTAAGTTGTTGAGAGGATTTTTAGGAATAATAAATTATTATAAGAGATTTGTACCAAGATTAGCACACATCAGTGCACCTTTATTCCAATTGTTGCGTAAGAATGAGAAATTCAGTTGGACAGCTGAGAGAATAGCTGCGTTTGAAAATGTAAAGTCAGAATTTCACAAGTCGTTATGTTTACTTTACCAGATTTAATAAGGAATTTTTGTTACGTGTCGATGCCAGTGACACAGCCATTAGTGGTGTTTTATTCAAATTGTCAAAGTGGAGAGGAACCAATTGTTTTTTATTCCAGAATCCTTAAGAGCTATGAGATGAGATACACTGTTCAGAGAAAGAGATGCTAGCGTTGTCTATGCAATAAGCAAATTAGATTTTATTTGCTTGGTAAGAAATTTATTGTAGAATCTGATCATGCTGCCCACCTCGTTAATGTCAACACGGTTTTCGAACAACCGCATCTATCGTTGTCACTGCTACTTCCGAGTATGTTTTTTGAAATTCGACATATAAAAGGAGAACTTTAATGTAACAGCTGATGCATTATCTCGTATGCACAGTTTAAAAAGCCATTTTAACCATGTTGAGTTAAATACATATAATATATGAAGCCGAGGGTTGTTTGACTTTTCAGAATAAATGAGATTCAACAAGATGAATTTCAATGTTATACGAGAGGCATTAGTTCACCAAGATGTTTATAAAGAGTATGTGATCAAGATGCGTTTTAATGAAGAGGTTCGTGATCAATTAATTCAACGTCGTATTAACTGAAGTGTATGCTCGTCAAGCAATGTTACTGATTCATGAATCCTTGGACACATTGGAGGTCACAAAGTTTGGCTCACGTTCAGAGAGCTTTCTTCGCTGTCAGAGACAAGAACATCGCCAAGGACATTGTACGCTCATGTCTTCAGTGTCAACTTGGAAAACGAAGAACCGAAACTTGTCAAGATGTTATCAAGAGCATCGTTGTGGACAACAAACTCGACCTGTTGCCATCGATTTCTTGGAAATTTAATTCCTGGATCATTTGGATACCGGAACATTTTTTGTGATGGTTGATGTGTTTACTAAATTTGAAGACTTTTTCCCACTAGATTTTATAAAACTGATACTGCTATTAGATGTTGATAACTTTATCATTGCATCAAGGTAAGATGCGACGCATTCTAGCCGACAATGCGACTTATTTTAATACTCATCGTTTTACTACGCCATGTTAGAGCGTGATATAAGAGTGTCTTTCTTTCTAATACGTCATCCTTGTGGAATCCTTGCGAGAGATACATCCAAGAAGTCGTGAAGTTCCTCCGAATGCAGACTCACCAACGCCACACACCGACTGGGTTCGTCATGTCCAGAACATCGAAGATTGGATCAATCAAACTCCTACACCACCACGGAGGAATGTCCTTATACGTTGATGTATGGAAGGATGCACCAGCGTCCTGGAATCTTTAGAAGAGGATGTGTACCTCGAGCTCGCACTGATGAAGCCAGAAGAAACTGCAGCTCCGTGGAGATCGTTACGTTCGCCAGGAGAACGCGAAGGTCGTCAAGCGTACTCGGTTCGAAGTTGGTGATGCTGTCCTAGTTCGTCGGTACGTTGTGGCAGAACGTGATGGCAGCTCTGCCAAAAACTTGAACTACCGTTCGTGGGACCGTATCGAGTGGCTAGAGTTTTTGATGGGATCACTTATGAACTTCATTCGTTGATGGTATGCAGAACAAGGGCGTTACCACATTTCAGCACTCCAGCACTTCCACCACGACCCCGGTAGGTTCCTCACCCCGTGATGACGTTTTCACCCTGTGTGCGGAGATATGTTTTGTTTGTTTGTGCGAGACACTTTTGACTTTTGTTTTTTTTTCGGTGTGCGACAATTTTTAAGGGAGAAACACTCTATTTCTGCGAAACTTTCGTTTTCCCCTTAAGAATTGGAGAGATGTGCTGTGACATGTCTCCCCGGTTGTGTAAACTCTATGCTGTGTATTTTCTAAGTTCATGTTTTGGCTTTGACGCGCGCAAATTCTCACTAATTTTACCTTTTCTTTGAATTTAGTAGTTTGTTGGATTAATTTTATTGTTTCAGTTAGTTAGTTCATTATTCTTTGATTATAAGTTTAGCATTAGTTTATCTTGTATATGTCCTTCTTATAAGGTGATTTTTATGTTTGGTTTGCGGCCTTGCAGAGCGCGCGCAGTCAGCTGTTTGTATATACGCGTTTGCGTGAGGCCACGTTAGGGCAGAGTCTGATAGTGACGGGAGGTTGTAGTTGTAAATTTTGAGATCTTTCATTTTAGCCCTTTTACAATTTGTCATTTGTTTCGTTTTAATTTTATTTTTAATCAGTATTCAGACTTCTCTTCTTATTTTGTGCACAATTTAAGTAAGTTTTTGTTTATTTATATTCGTTTTAGAAGAAAGCGCGTGTAGAGTTAAATTTTCTGTTTTTTTTTTTTTATACAATTAATTTTAATTTTACTCACCTCGGGAAGGTGAAGTGAAGCTGAGAGCTTGTTTTTTTTATTCATTGTTAATTTTGCTTGTTACTCCACGTTATTTGAATTAATTTTTAGTTTGCTTTGATTTTTGAAACCACGTGGATTTTTTTTTTTTTTTATTGAAATTCTTCTAGAACGATTCACCATTTGTTTGCTGAAGGATTTGAATTGTCCTTCTTAATTTTAGATTCACGAAGGGTTATTTTAATCGACACCTTCTGTGTCACGGTTTTTCCCCTATTGTTGTATTCGAATGTTTTTTTTTTTTTTTTTTTCAATAAACTTAATGAATATTAATATCACCTTAATTATTCTTTTTATTTCTAAATCTGCTATTTCAATTTTTGGGGATTTTAAAGAAAGTAAATTATCAAAAGCCCACTTTTAATTTTTAGAAATTTCCTGAGTTTGAGAATCTCTAAAAGAATTTGAATTCATTTTTGCTGAGCTAGCTAAATTAATTTTGTCATTTTTATTTTCTCTTTACTTATATGCTTGGACCATCAGTTCACAGCAATATGTACGTAGAACAATAAAACAATTGTTGATCAAATTTACGGACAATGCCGATATCTTTCTGGTGACTGGATGATCCCAAGATGGTCATACAACTAATTTAATTAAATCTTATTGCGTAAACATCTCTGCAATAAGCGGAACTGTTGCTGTGCATATTTCAAATATGAACATGTGAGCTATGTATTTAGCTGTTGGTTCTCCTTATATACACATAATCACGCAACAACCAGTATATTTAAATCGCGTAAACATAAAAGAAAATATATAATTATTCATGCCTTCGCAAATTATACCAGTTTTCGCTAATTGCAAGGAATGTTTGGTAATCATAAGTTATACTATGCTTGCGCTCGTAGGGAAATATAAGATGTTTGTCTTCAAGCATTTACCTAGGAATGAAGAAATCCACGAAAATTTCATTCTGAGTGTAATCTCTCGGATCCAGCCAACAATCTCCAGACTGGTAGCCAAGAATGTAAGCCACCAGAACTCAACGCCGCAAAAAATATATCCAAAACCAGAGGATATCATAAATGACAAAAAGAAAATGGTGAAAAGAAACGGACGAACTACTAATGTTGCTAGGAATCATGTTCATATACACTTTCTTTATGAAAAGCTAAATAATAAAATACAATTCAACCTAAACCCCGTGCTTCAACTAAAGGAACTACACGAGGCTACCTATTTTAAGTAATATGTGGATTCCATAACCATTGAAATGTTCCAAACAGAAATATAAATATAATAAATCGGTCAGCTATTAGTGGTTATTATGTTTGCGCCCGTGGAGCGACTTAAGTCATCACCCAGTATTTGCCAAGAAGCAAGAGGAGCCACGAAAACGTTACTCTGAGAGCAGAACCTTGGAAGCAGTTCCAGGTCCTGTTACTGATAGTCAGCAAATTACTGTTCATATCTCTCTGGGTATGTAAGAGGCAACCTCCACGCCCTTTTTAGTCCCGACTGCTGTATTGTCTTGAAGTAGCTCCTCGGTCTTTCATAGACGAGGAAGCCGACTCCAACGTCCATCCTTTCCTAATTTTATTCATTAGTTGATTAATAAGTATTCACTTATTACCGCATAGTACCCTACTAAGTATTTAAATATCATCCCGAAAAGTATCTAATTATTTAGCAGCATTACTAAAAAAATGTCCATCAGTCGACTGACTCGTTATTCTTAATATGTGTTTCGCGTGGAGGCCAGTTAATCCCTAGCTTCCGTACGTAACAGCCACTCATCGGTGAGTAGACAGTAAAACGTACCCTGCTGTATCTACCCCACCACATTCATAATGTGTACCATTAATTCTTCTAAATATAATTTAAAATTGACATGACCCGTTACTAACTCTACCACCTGATGCGAAAAACTAATCCTCATTACCGATAATTTTCCTAGTGCACTTTGCATTGAAGGTGGTGTCCCAGCTATCCTGCCATTCTTTATCAAGTTTATCCCTAAACGCTCTTTTAACTACGCTAGCTGAAATTAATTCATACCTAATTATCGCGCTGTACCCGCCAGACACCACCTTTTTCCCTGATCGATCCGCTCTCTGATTAGCAATTGCACGTACGTAAGCCTTAGTCCAAAAAAGTGTGACACTACCCTCGCGTAGCATATACCAAGTATCCAATAACAAATCAATCAGATTTTTTTAAATTCACTAACGTCTCTAATGCCGATAAACTTATCAGTTATAGTTCGCGTGCTCCGTATAAGATTCTACTAGCGCCTAATACTTATACATATTGCAACAAATTCTTCTTGGAAATTATCGCAATATTCCTAATTTAACATTGGTTATATATTCAATAACGCACACGTGCCTCTTACCATTCACCCATCGACCTATGCATACAAATTTCTAGACCCTCTCCAAAAGTTCCTATTATTTATAATACTTTTTAATTACGCGGGAATTAATTTGTCCTCTATATCTACTCGCCTTTCTAACTCAGTTGGTGTTACTCTAATTCCCGTTACCGTAATACTCATACCAACTCAAACGAATGTAAATTTATTTGTAATATTTTCGAAAAGACGCACGCCGCATCAACCTAAATAGAAAAATACGCGTTCGCAGTTCTAAGCGTTAAACAATCTTTTTGCTCCGATTAATTTTTTTGGTTCTTTAGTTTTACACCCGTTCGCCCATATCACCTCAGTGTATTTGCTTTGTATAGCGCCCCTGCAGATAGTATCCGCCGCTTACACTAAACAAAAACACGCATTTCTAATCAATTTTTTAGATGATTTCTTTAAACTCTTTTTGTTGAACGAACACAATTAAATCAAAAACTCTTGGAGTGTCAAACAAAACTCGTAGTTTTTTTCGAAAGGCGTCTCTTCTAGCTTTAAGAACTTAATTCACCAATTTATGAAAGAACGTCTTTTTGATCTGAAAGTTCAATAAGTTAAAAGAGTGAAACAAATTTAAGTAGCATCTGCTCATATTCTATTTTTAGAAGCCCCCTGCCCAATGCGGAACACCTTAAGAAGTCAAACTAATCCATGTGCATTGTATCGGGCCGATTGGATACATTTATGCTATCTTAGTAGTAAAATGGACACAAGAATATTTTGTGAATTAAAGCAACAACGATTTCTCTGTTATTAAAAAGTGATATTGCACCCACATTCAATAATCGAACTTTTGGTCGACAAAGAGAGACCATTTTTAGGAAAGTGGAAAATCAATTGTGTCAATAGTCGCAGGAGGAACAGTGCAAACAATACATACTGCCAAAGTTTTGAAAAGACTGGTATGAATAATAGATAAAAGAAATGGAACAGCAAATAGAAAAAGCCGAGAAGTTAGTACTTCCACAAACTTTTACAGTGACCGGCAGAAAGTGTGCAGCATATGGATGTGTTTTTGTCTTTGAATTATAAATCTTTTTCTAAGTTTTACTGTGCACTCTTTAATTAAAATACACTTATCAAATATCCGAAAATTTATTGTACACAGCGCAGGTCGAAAATATGAGTACCTAAGAGTAAAGTTATCTCAGTTTGAGTTTAGAAAAATTCCTTCATTAATAAATATTGTCCAAATTCAAACCTATATCTAAATATGAAGTTTCACTTAATTGAACAAAAAAAATGATAATCGTTTTGACAAAATGTATACATTTATATACAAAATTAAAAGATAAAAAAGGTTAAAAATATATACAGTACAGTATTACAGTCAGTCTTCGTTGGCTGTTGCTTACCGCTCTTTGTCCTCATCGAGGTGGTGAACTGGCTGCGTCGCTCGGACTAGCGGTATCGAGATCTATGTTGTAGGTCTAGCATCCCAAACTTTCGAGGTTTTATATCTTGTGTTGCAATACAATAATATAATATATTGCTTTATTGAATTTGATGTAGTCAAGTCTTTAATTTCCTTTGGTAGTTTTTAGATTGTTTAAGCCTTGAAAGGAAAACTTAAATTGAATATTATTTTTCTCCAATGCTTTTTTTCAAATGAAAAAAATATTGCATTCCTGAAATTTGTGACATAATCACTTCAAGTCTTCTCATTTAAATAGGTCCAATGTTATGACAATTAGAGGAAAAAATGAACAATGCATTACTAATATTTAACAACAAATATTATTGGCGTAAAGAAACACTAAACTTTTACATGTCGCCCTCTTTTTGTCAATTTAAAAAAAAAAACAAGTATTGCTGTATAAACCTTAATTTATTCATACGCTTCAAAAAACGAGATAACATGCTAGATGATTTGCTTTATGTTCCAGGCATGAAGGAGATAATTACGTTTTAAAAGGCATATTTACAGCTGAAGCAACCTTCACAAGCAAAACTTTCCAAAATGCAGGTGGTGGGCTACCACAATCCGAATTTATAATCGAGTGTAAAAAACCAATTCTTTAAAGTTAACGTTTTGTGTAGTATAATAAAACTCAAATCCTGGCCATTTATTCTTTCGGAATTCTGAGTGCCACTAAATATTACAATTTTACCAAAATGAGTTTATGTGAATTTTAGATGAACTACTGTAATTCAAGAGTAAATCTCTATTTCAAGAAGATGCGGCATCAATCCATCCACTCAAGTAAGAAATTCTAAATTAACGATTCGAACAAATCATCGCCCGCTATTCGGAAAATCCCTAGCCTCCAGATCGCTAGATTTTGCCCCCAATGGATTTCTTTTCTGTTACATAAAAAATAAAATTTACAAATTTCGACCATTTAGAAATATCGACCACTTACAAAATTAATAAACACTTTATTCGGAAATCAACCTGTTTTTTTATCGACGTTGCAAGGAAAACTT
>RXPK01003289.1:0-34160 GCA_004143645.1 Protaetia brevitarsis
TGAGATTAAGTATATGTTGTAATAGAAGGTGGTGTGACACTGCACCTAAAAGACTTTGTGTCCCCTATTCTCGCTGCTTTACAGCTGGCCTTCCAATCCTATTCCTTTTAAAAAGTTGTAGGATGTCAGAGAGCCCAGTCTAGGTAATTCTCCCTCTTCGTTTTACATGCTACCCAGGTACAAGCCCTCGGTTGCACAGTGCTACGCGGCAGTTTGAGGGAGTGTATGGATGTTTTCATCCTGTTCCCCACAAAATCAGCATTCAGGATCTTTTTCCCAATCCCAAGCTTACTCGGGTTGTCCTTTCAGTCTACAATGGCCTGAAGTTATTCCGTTAATATTGCGACATTTCTTACTCAGTTGATGTATTCTGTAACGCTCTTCTGGTTATATTCCCAAAGAATTTTTATTGCTCATTCCCTGATGATTTCCGTTATCTGGATTTTCTTTGCTCCATTCCCATTTTAGTTTTTCAGTATTGTACTGCTCACTTACCCGCAAAAGGGTTCAGGCCCTACGAAGGCATTCAGCCCCTTTTTTGCGAGGTTATTCCGATTTTCGTTCTCTCGTTTCATCGTCCTGTGTGCCCGGAACCCACGGGAGGTTACTTTATTTCTTTTGCCTAGCTCATTTAGTTTCCAGGCTTTCCCAGACCATCTTGGAGCTGATTTTCATATGTGGTTTAGCGCCTTGAATGCTGCTTGACTATCAGACACGAAGGATATGTCCTGCTTGCGATAGTTCCTATCTTAATGAACTGAACACATCTCCATAGCGTGTATTTCGCCTGAATAATACTTGGTATTTTCCCAAGCTTTCGAAATCATGTAGTTCTAGGGCCCATATATTCCTATTCCAGTTCCCTTCTGCGTTTTGGAGCCATCAGTGTAGCTCTATTTGATGCATTTCTATTCAGAGGTCAAGATGTGTTATGATCCCACTGCTCCTTTACTTAGCTTCTATGGTGAATTCTTTCACAAAGCTAACTTTTTTATTATCATATCATCCCGGGCATATCCAGGTTTGATCACCGTCAGGAGATTGAGGCGTATGCCTAATCATTCCTTCCTTGACCATTCTTAGTGCGTTTCTTTTCGCCCACACCCTCTATACTCTATGTAGGGGGGCAAGATCCAATACTACTTCAATAGCTGCTTTGAGCAGTTTCTTAGCCCCGTTAGCATACACACATGCTAATCTTTGCACTTCGATAGTTTAATCTCTCGCAGTGGCCAGATTATTTCTTTGTCTCCATAGCTACTGTGCATGGTATGATCGTCTCACTATCTGTATACATCCAAAGCAGGTTACTTTTGGGTTGCATCCCCAATTTTTCCTGAAAGTTTCTGCACACATCAGAGCTTTTTGTCGGGTTGTTGGTACTTCAAATTCATGTTTGTTCCATAGAAGTTTATTGTCTAGGGTAAGCCTAGATATTTAACTTTTGCTCTCCATTCTATTTTGCCCATCAGTTTTTGTGTCTAGATTGGATTTTCTCTCCTGGTAAATGCTACTAGGTGTCTTAGTGGGGTCTAGCATTGATCCACGGATTGACACCATCTTCTCTGTGAAGTTCAAACCTCTTTGAACTATGTCACAGAGGGTATTCTCAAATTTGCCTCTTGCGTATATGACAATATCATCAGCCATACCCTTGACAAGATATGCCTAGATCCGTCAGTCGTATAAGAGTTCGTTCTACTATTAGCCTCCACATAAGTGGGGATGTAACTCCCCCTGTGGGCATCCTCTGGTCGTATTAACCGAGATGGTCTTATGTCCCACCTCCGCCTCTACCGACCGAGAATTTAAGTAAGAGTACAGCAATTATTTGACAGGAACTAGCAAACTTTTTTCAAATTTGTTGCTATTGCTGCTAATGCGTGTATTTTTTGGTTTTTTAGAAAATGACAGGGGTGTTTTGGTTTCCATAAAATCGGTCATTGTTCATATTCATCAATTAACTACGTGCATAATTCATTATTCTATTCCATAATTTGTCATGGTGTAACTTATGATAAATATACAATTTATAATAACTCAAATAATACATTTTTGAATGCACGCCACAAGCATCACTCTTGCTTCAAATTATCTTCAAACTGAGCAAATTTATGCTTAATCTTAACAGAAAACCGACAACGCGCAGGGTTTGGCCCACTTTGGCGCCAAAAAGAATGTTATATTATGCTTAAGTAATTGCAAAGTCATGCTGCCCAGAATTTTATTTTTTATTCACAGTTTTTTTTTTGGCATGATAGATTACACGATTACATTGACAAACAAAAACAACTATTTTTTTGGGGTCTGAGTCACTTACTAGATACTAGATAGAAATTTATAGGGATCATCAAATTGTCAAAGCATATTTCAAACGTCAAAAAAACCGCTTATTCCTAATCTTACTATATATTTCCTTTTTTTCTTCCAAACCATGATATTCAATTTTGCTTGTTGTATCGATGCTTCAAATAATAATTTCCTAACTTTAACTTTTCTGTTATAATCACTCTGTACTTGTTGATTAACTTAATTTTGCTTAAGAATGCTCATTTCTTATAGTTGATGATAAATTGATGACATATTACATAAATAGAAGAAATATGTGTTTAAATTTTACATATTCTGCTCACCTAAATCTGGATAATTGCAGCTAAAGTTTCTTTCTACCATAATTCATGTCTTCGTAGTTTTTAAGCAACTCTTGTGTTGCTTTATCCTTTATTTCTTTACGTTTCAATAAGTCATTGCCAATTTGTTCAATGTCGTCCTGCTCATTCCGTTTAAGGCTTTCTGTATTAACTCCTGGTAATCCTATTTCGAATAGCACTATTTCGTTTCAAATCTGTTCCAATTCTAGTACCTCTTCCTAATAATGATCTTTTTCATTATCAACACTTGCCTTTTCGTCATTTTCATTGTGATCGCCATTTTCTTCAAGAACTATAGTGCTCCCATTTAACTGTGCTTCTAAATGCTTTCCTTATTTTCCTCTCTAAATCCATGCTTTCTTTTGAATCGCTGCTCCTCCAAAATTTCTTTTCTCTTTCTTTGCAATTTCCTCTTTGTTTTTCAATCTATTGCATATAAATCTCTTACGTTCAGATTTTGATTTAATCCTTTTTCTCATCCGTCTCACTTCTCTTTCTTCTTTCTTCACACTATTAACTTAACTATTTCTTACCTCTCTCATCCCGTATATCTTACATGTGTCTTAATAACGTATGCTTCTGACCCATTTCCATTTACCTACTAAGTTTGGCCTACATTGGGCGCAAAAAAGTATTATATTATGCTTAATTACAAAATTATATTACTCAGGCTTTAATTTTTTATTCACAATGTTTTAGTATGATAATTTGTAATAAATTGGCGCCGAACATGGGACCAATGCATCAATAATTTCACTTTCTTACTTCATCCCATATATGATTTGCATCAAGTTAGCAACTTCATGTCGAATATGTACGCTATAGGTATTCTACTTTCTCGTACTCATGATCTCTATGAAATTGGCGCCCAACTGGAGTGCAAAATTATTGATTCTGGTTACTTATATGAGTTTTGTTGTAAATAGCTAAAAAGCTATGAAGCTAGGTGAAACCCAAAATCCACAAAATGGATTGCTTGAATTTATAGCAGAGGATGGGACACAATACAAATGTGAAGAAGTTGGGCAATTTAACTATCGGGAGTAACCATGACAAATAAAGGAGAAGGAAGAATGGAAATACAAGAAAGATTATCAAAAGGAATGAGATGTTTAGCAAGGGTAGGAAGAATGTTTAGATCGAAGTGGGTAACGAGAAAAGTAAAAGTAAACATCTGCAAAACAATTGTCAGTTGGTGATGTATGGTAATGAAATATGGAATGAAATATGGAAGATTAACCAAAGGGAAGCGGAAGCAGTGGCCAGTATGGGAGAGGAGTGTGTTGAGAAAAATATATGGAGGGGTGAAAGAGAATAACCTGTGGAGACGAAGAACTAATAAAGAACTCAGACAAATATATGGGTCAACCCTCAATTGTTAAAGTGATAAGGGCGCACAGAATCAGATGGCTGGGACATGTCGCCAGACTACCAGACTCGAGGCCAACAAATCAAGTTCTGGAGGGAAGCATATCAAGTAGAAGATCGAGGGGAAGATCAAGAACGAATTGGCTCGAAGCCATGGAAAGAGATCTGATGGAAGTGGGGGTGAGAGGTTGGAAGAAACTGGTATGGAATAGAACAGAATGGCGAAGAGTTTGCAACAAAGTCATGGGTACAAGAGGTCTGCAGAGCTGAACATATGTATATTATTAGTGTTAGGCAAAGTGGATTATGGGAAGCCAGGTACATAATAAAACCAGCTAATTCCTTATTACAATACAAGAATATAGTAGAAAAATAAAATTATAAACAAACTGAATTAACTGAATTAAAACCAACAGACATCCTCTCCAGAAGTAATTAGAATTCATCTCGAAACCTAAGAAGTACATACAACCAATTTTTTTACCCACACATTATTATTAGTAGTCATTATTTTGCCACAAAATAAAAAATAGCAGGTAAACTCATTCAGGTATTTAGTATACCTACATTCCGAATAATAGATACCTAGAGATTACGTTGGAATTTCTATTTTGTTATTTATTCATCGATATTAGTTAAGATAGTCCTTCAAGGAGTACTTTTTGGGTTAAAATATTTCCAATTTCCTAACTATAAATAGTTAACCTTCCAGAATGTAATCGTTATTACACTATTGTTGTTTAAAAAAGCAATGACGAATTCCTTGTAATTACTAAAGTACACAATCGGTTTTGAACGCGATGGGAATAATAATGTTTACCGTCGTTACCTTTACGTCAATTATTATCAATCACTTATATTATGTTAGCATGCAAGTAACGTAATACTTACGAACATACGTATAATTAACCACGCAATACCTACATTAAAATCCCTTCTTTCATTTAATCGCATGAATAATCATGCGCAGAGCAGATATTTTTAATCGAATGCATAACATTGCGATAAGTAGGCCAAGTTTACTTTAGTCTCTTTTTTTCTCTTTTCATAGCAGTAAATTATAGGCATCTAACAAGCCTTAAGGAACGTAATTTTCTAGAAAAACAGGAATAGGTCACGATATTAAATAGATATATGGAGTAGAACGCAAAGAGTTTCTGTTACGAAATTTGCAAGTATTACGAATCGATCACACAGTCATAAATAAAAATATGCATTCCCGGCAAATTGCTCGCAGTTTTTGCCCTGGTATTCGTAATGTGATTTTTTATTACCTACTTTAACCGTCAAGTGTCTCCCGGTCTGGATATTCTATTTGCTCTTGTTGAAACAGGCGTCAATGCTTGAGAATACAGAGGAGTTGGGAAGAGAAAAAAAAGAAAACGGTGCCAGTTATAATTTCAAAATAATTCGTAGTGTCTACTGGTTTTTAGCGAACTTATTTTCTTGTCATAATCTCTGTAATTATAGTATTGAAGCTAGTGACTTCGACGCTGTCTGATGCTACGGTTTGAAATGTCATTGTGGCTGTGATTGTCTTACAGCTGAAATATCCCCAACTAAGAGACATTTACCTTGAAGAAAAACGTAGGCACAATGCCCTAATCGAAGTCGAGAAGCATGGTCCATTATATCGAATTTTACGCGTGAAAAGAAAAATGACAAAAATAGTTCACTCTTGGTGGGTGATCATGTTATCGATGACCCTCTGAAGGTGGCCAATTTATTTAACGAATTCTTTGTTAGTGAACCTCAAAATATTGTGAAAAAATAATTCAAATGGTAATTTAAATGCGAAGAACGAATCTGGAAGCAGCTGTGAGAGTATGTGTGCCTTGCCTTTTACTGAAGGTGAGATGTTAGGTATATTTGGTAAATTAAAAGGTGAAAATAGTTCAGGTTTTGACATTTGCAACATTTTGAAAAAGTTTTTACCATACTTAGTTCAGCCTCTAACACAACTGGTCAATTTCTCTTTTGGGAGCGGCGTCTTTCCTGCTGCTCTGAAGGTGTCTGTTGGTATCATTTGATTTCATAAGAGGGAAGAGATAGTGAAGGATAGTGTGGCGAATTATCGTCCTATTTCGGTGAACTCTAGCTTCTCGAAGGTATTCGAATATGCGATGCTTTCGAGGCTTCTTGATCATCTTGAGCGAAATAATATTATTGTTGACAGACAGCATGGTTTTCGGCAGGATCATTCTACTATGACAGCGGTTCACTCCTTTATCAACGACATTGTGCAGTCACTTGACCGAGGTGAGTGCACAATGGGTGTCTTTTGTGATCTTTCTAGAGCTTTCGACTGTGTTGACCATGGCATTTTTATATCGAGGAAGCTAGACCGTTTGCGGGTTTCGCGGGGTACTGCAAGCTGGTTTATTTTCCTTTTAATAGGGAAATTTCAAACAAATTCTCTAACACGCTTTTAAATCAGTTTTCTTCTCTATATTTACCTGTTACTTTAGGTGTACCATAGAGCTCAATTTTGGGTCCTGTTTTGTTTTTAATTTTTATTAATGACATCGTTGACTTCATTAATCAGTCTTTGTTTATTTATGCAGACGATACCTCTGCAGTTGTTACAGGAAATGATCCTATCAACGTACAGGATAGGGCAAATACATTATTGTCGGAACTGAATCAATGGTTTACTACCAATAGACTGCACCTAAATCTTTCAAAGACTAACTATATGTTTGTTCACACGGCGAGATCTAAATTAAATTTGAATGTCAATATTTCTGTTAACAACTATTCTTTATCGCCTAGGGGTGAGGTAGAATTTCTTGGAATTTATATAGATGAGACTTTAAGCTGGGAGGGACATTGTATTGATGTTATTACTAAAATGAATAAAGCTTGTTATCAAATTAGGAACTTAAAAAGTTTATTGCCCTTAGAATAAAAAGACAGTATTGGTTTTTACTATAGTGATGTGTATTCTAGGCTGAAATATGGCATTGCCTTCTGGGGGTCGTCGAGTCATGCACGTGGGGTTTTTCTAGCTCAGAAAAGAATTGTCAGACGTATCGCAAATATTAATACGACAGCTTCCTGTCGACCCTTTTTCCATAGATTTAAATTACTTCCTGTTCCAGAGGTTTATATTCTCGAAATTCTCACTTATATATTTAGAAGTAAAGACGAATTTGCAAAGAACAGTAAAAATCACGACTATAATACCAGGGGAAAGGATAACTACAGACACCCCTTCAACAAGCTTAATATAACGAGGCAGGCACCATCCTCAGTAGGAGTCAGACTCTTTAATCTCTTGCCAGAATCTTTAAAATCATGTACTGAAGAAAACGTATTTAAGTTTAAACTAAAAAAGTTACTAATGCAAAATTGTGTATATTCCATGAACGAATTTATTGGCGTGCTCAACAATTAAACTTGTTTTATTTTATTTTAAATTTTAAGCTGTATGTTTGATATGTGTGTGATATTCTAAAATGTAATGTATTACAACAGTAGATATTTATATTTGGTCTGCCTAACATACTGTATAGTAAATAGTTTATCCGTTTGATTAAACAACAAATAGTGTAGATTTGTATGATTTTATTCTTTTATGTAATTTTGACAATGTCTATATCTTTAGAGATCTATGACAATAAATTATTATTATTATTATTATTATTGCAGAGTAGTAGACTACAGCAATATTTCCGCTATTGTAGGTACCTATGTTTTTTCTTATTTTTTCTTTTTAATAAAAATTCCAATTATATGTGTTATCGTTAATTATTCATTAATACAGTCTTTTACGTTTCGAAACTGATTATTTTTGCGACGCCCTTTACAATAATATGGTGAGCCGTGGGATCCAGTAGTACGTTGATGGTTGCTGTTGAATTATTGTAACTTGTTTATTACTACAATCCATGGTTTTTTGACTCTGTGTGAGTAAATAGTAGTAGGGAAATGAAAGTTAATGGTCAAATTTCTCACAAATTCTTTTATTGACGACAACCGGTTTCATCCAGTAACGGACATCCTCAGGTCAGCTGAAGACCCACCAGGGAAATTAACATTGTATGATTTAGATTGAAGTTATACTAAATAAAGTGGTTAAAATTGTGTAAATTATTGTACAAATTAATAAATAAATAAATTAGAAAATTATACGTAAATAAGAGGTAAAAGTTTTAATACTTGCAATTATAAAACAGTTTAAAATTTAGTCATGTAGTAAAATAATAAAAATTGAATTGTAAAATTAAATAAAATTGTATAAGAAGTAATAACACACCTAGCAAACGACAAACTACATTTTAAAATAAATTAAATAGAGAAGACAATGTATAATTTTCTAATTTATTTATTTATTAATTTATACAATAATTTACACAATTTTAACAACTTTATTTAGTATAACTTCAATATAAATTATACTATATTAATTTCTTGTTGGGTCTTCAGCTGACTTGAGGATGTCCGTTATTGGATGAAACCGGTTGTCGTCAATAAAAGAATTTGTGACAAATTAGGCCATTTACTTTCATCTCCCTACTATTTATTACTATATTATCTATTAGCATTATTTAT
Source organism: Protaetia brevitarsis (assembly GCA_004143645.1). NCBI lineage: Eukaryota > Metazoa > Arthropoda > Insecta > Coleoptera > Scarabaeidae > Protaetia > Protaetia brevitarsis. The sequence goes on from RXPK01003289.1 coordinate 8,574, forward strand.
ATGTATATTGTGACTTAAATTATTAATGTTATTTTTGGCGTGTTTTGCAATTTTCTTTAAACAGTCTTTTGTAACAATTATTTTCTGTGTCTAATTGAAACAGGAATTTGTGTTATGCTGTATTGCATGTTTATTGTGCTGCATTTTTTTATGTCAATGATATATATTTTTATGTGAATAAATTCGTTTTTCAAATATTGTTTTGTTTTGGAAAATACAGAACAATGATATAACTTTGATATTTCTAACTGTCTGTATACAGTGGTGTTAGAATATGTAACATTTCAGGTTGCGAATCGCTATTTCTATAATCTTTTTCTAAGGTGTACATACAATGAGTAAAGTTAATTCTTATGTATATTTTCTAACAGAATTGTCCGAAAAGCGTTTTCGTGATTTTATTTTTGTTTGATCTGTATATCTGTTGTTTTCTCCCTTAATTGTCCTTCTTCGCAAGCTAGTATAACTTTTTTTGTATATTAATTTTGTCTCGAAATCGCATATTGCTACTTCTTAAAAGCAAATTTAGTTTCTTTCAATCGTTACTCGTTGTTTTCCTGTCAAAAAGTGTGAAAATCTCAGTTATGGATTATTTTAATTACATTTTGAGTATGTACTATGACAATAGATGGATGTGATAACTCATGAGGTACATCACCAGCTTACTGTACTTGAACATCTACAACAAAGTAAATCTGCACTTCTTTCTTACAATCACTATTCGAGCTTTTTTTTATTGATTACGTTTTTAGGGCGGCCATTTTGTATTCGGTCTTTTACTGTAAAAACTGCTCATAATGACCCATACACTCACACAGTAAACCAAAGTTGCATGGTATTACCCCACTTTGTTTCCAAACGCTCTTTTCCACTTTCCGTGGATCCTTCAGAATCGTATTTTCGATATTTTGCCACCTGTTCCTACATGTATTTTAATGAAATGACACAAAAACTTTTAAATACGAAATATACTTGTATCCAATTTTGTATTTTCCACATATCTGCTACTGTCATAACCTAGTACGAAATGTAAGTTCCTCCACAACTGTTTCATTGTGGGGTTATCTTCGCACAACACGTTGAATCAACGCTTTTCAGCTAAATACACAGGCCTACTACGTAGAGTGGGAGTAGGTACCGTGTGTCTATCCGTTGTTACACCGCTGTACTCGGGTATCCCCCACTCATGTATTTGGCCTGTATATTTAGACGGCAATCATTGAACATTTCTTTTAACGCATTTATTCCTTTCACATCAGCTAACCGAAACCGTGTTTTCTTTAAATTGTCTTTCGCTCACTCTTAGCAAGACATTTTTTTTTGTTCTTACGCTACAACTAATAGCAAATGTTTGAATAAGCATTTTCTTTGTTATATGCACAAATGTTGGAGGAAAAGACTTTTAGCTTCAAGTACGATGGTTTATGTTCGATCATCGTTGTATCACATCGTATAACGTGTAGTTTCCTAATTAGTTCACGCTATTTTATAAAATAATTATAATATAAAGGAATTGCTCGTGCGGTTTAATTTTAGGTACTCTTATAAATACAATTATGAGGATAGATTTTTAATAATAATAATAACATATTTTCACACAAGAAAACGCTTTCCGAATTCATGAAATCGGCAAAAACCAATATGCAAGCAATTAAGGTTATGTTAATTTTGTTTAACTTTGTGAATAAATAATAATACTCACTCTTGTTAGCATGTCCGTTGGTTTTACAGTGATTTGTGACGCCATTAGGGATGTAGTGGCCGGCGAAGCCGTTCTGGTGTTGAGCAAAACCGTTGTGATGGCTATGATTGTTGTAGACGACACCGTGTCCATTATGACCGACGTGACCGTTCGTGTGTTGCAGATGCGTGCTCCTCATCGGAGTCTGCGGCATCTTGTTTCAGCACTAAGATTTATGATCGAGGAAACTGCGGATGACCGGTGGAATAATGACGATTTTCGCACACTTCTCACATCGTCAAGCGCTTCAGTTGAGCCGGTTATGTACGTTTACTGTAATATAACACTACACACATTCGTTGTTGTTATCCTTAAGATATATTTTATCGTGAAAGAAACACGTTTGTCTCCACTCAAAATGCGGATGTCATTAAGCGAAGACTATCACCACAGTTTTCATTGATTACCACATTGGTCGGCCTCTTATGTAAACAAGTAATATAAATGTTTTGTGCGGTTACATAGCTTATTCGCAAATATCTTTGGCAGGAAAATATTTTTATGGGCTGATTTTCCTTAATCTCGCTGTATTAAGGAAAATTCCCAATTTGGATAAAAAAAGAAACTTGAAAGATAACTTATATATGAACAAGCTTGCGGAATATAATTTAAGGAATTCTGGGCATATTTCTGCAATACCTATGAAAAAAAATTACTTTTCCTAGATATGCGTGTAGTTACTGTTGATTATATCTAGATTAATATGAAAATGTTTAATTTGAATGAATGGTATCATTCCTTATAAATGTTTATCGCTTCTTAAATTACACTAAATTGTTTTAATATGACATTGGAAATTGTAATAAATTTTTACATAATACAGGAAGGAAATTTGGTGGATTTAACCGCTATACAAATTTTCTGGATTTCCTGTATTAACTCCATACTTCTTGGTGTTTTTTTCATTATGAAGTTTTGTATAACATAATCATATCAATTTATTAGCATCACTTCAGTACATTGATATTGTGAACATATTATGCCAAAAAGACTAAATCACCGTAAAGGAGCTCTTCTTTTAGCCTCAATTCCAATTTTTATGGTTTTGGCCAGAAGTATAACACATGAATTGATACACGTCAAATTTATCGTAGCTTTTCTATCACTCAAGTCCTCTTCGTTGATGTTAACATCATACAACTTGAGGTTTACTTTGAGATTATAATTTCATTCTACTTTTCCAAAAAACCACGAAATATAAAACTAAAGATACACGTTCCTGTCACTTTGACAGATAATAATATAACTACTTTTCTTTAAATTTGTGTGGTCTCATAAAATGCAATTGAAATCTTTGTGTTGTACATATGTAAATTTCTTTTTGTGAACGTTGAGTAAAAAGATATGTTTTTAACTATCTTTGTGATGCTTGAAAACAACATTTTTAAGTATACAGTATTAGCTGTAATAAATAGTCTTGTGTAGATAATTATAAAATTGATAAATATATATATATATTGGATAATTGTTAAATATCTTGACGATCATTAATGGAGTTTTTGTTGTTTCTTAATTCGAATCATTTCTAATACTGTTCTTGCATTTGTGTTTTTTTCTTATCCAATATCTCCAGGCACTTTCAAATTTGAAGGCCAATGGTTCAGATGCTTTTATTCATATGTTTTTTAATGCAGTAATGTTAGTAGAAGATTTGTGTCCTTTCAAATCGATCTGTCAATGCTGATTTGGTCTATCCAAAATTATATTGCCATCGCAGTAATTTATAAATAACATGAGTCTGTTTGTATTTGGGAGTGATATTTTTAAGTTGTGCATATAAAAATTTAAGGTTAGTATGATTTTTATCAGCAACTTTAATGTTATGTGGGAATAAAATTTTATTTATTCTTTCTGATAATGTATTAACCTACGGCAAAGCTAAATAATTTTGTAGTAGGATATTCTTTAAATTGGAAATTTTTGCATGAATTTTTATAAAATTTATTTAATCTTTTTTTATACATTTTTTTTTTGTATAAGTGGTTCACGATAATTATTTAATTTAAGAATTTGTTTTATATTTAAAAAGTATTAACGGATCTATACGGCTATATTGACTTGTTAACTGAATACCTCTGTCGAAAAGGGAAGTCATAACACTTATCATAAATGAAATATGTGTGACAAAACAAAAGTTTATAATTAAATACCTATTAGACGCTGTGGGTTTATGATATATTTTGGTTAGATCTAAAAAGTTTTTATTTTCTTTTTCAACAATAAAATTTAAATGTTGATGATAGTCGTTAAAAGTTTTTCACAATGTATTCAATTTTGTGTCTGTTGGAAAACAGATAATACAATCGTCAACATATCTCTTGTAAAAAGTGGGTTTAAAATTTAAATTTAGATATATTTTATGTCTCTATATTTTCTAAAATAAGCTCTGCAATTACGCTGGAAATTCATGCACCCTTGGCGCAACCATAAATTTGTTTAAAAAAGTTATTGTATTGAAAGTATGTTGTATTTAATGTAATCTTTAAAGCTTTATAAATTGAGGAAAAGAGGGTAAAATTTTCTTTTTTTTTTTTTGAAAATTTTAGTCTTCTCTAAATGAAATGTTTTAATTGGAAAGAGTTTTTTTATGGTAAAATTTGTTTTATGTTGGAATTGGAAAGTCTACAGAGGTCGCATGAGATGACCTCAACAGGTTAATTTCAAAGTCAATAGAAAAGACAAAGAGATAGCCATGACGACATTTAACAATGCTACCACGAATTCATCTATCCGGACTTTACGGAGAAAAGGCGTCACGCCGATGCTTCTATAGTGGGTAAGAGCCAGCCTGGAAAGAAGGATAATCACATCCACAATTGATGAGGCTACCACGAAGGCGGAAGCAGCGAGGGGATGTCCGCAAGGTGGAGTTCTATCTCCCTTGCTGTGGGCTACCCTAGTGGACGACCTAATCCGAAAGTTCACCGGAAAGGGATTTCATTACCTGAGATATGCTGACCACCTTACAATAGTCGTTAGAGGGCGGTTGCCAAAGGGTCTGGTGGAGCGCATGCAAACCGCTTTAAAGACGGTTGACAAATGATGTAAACAAGAGCGACTATCAGTCAATGCTCAAAAAATACAAGTTGTCACGTTCACAAAAAAAAGAACGCTAAAAGGCCTACAACCACTAGTGGCAAGAGGTGAAAGGATTCCATATGCCAAAGAGGCGAAATACCTTGGGGGTATGGTTTAATCAAAGACATACATGGTATTCACACATCCAGAAATTGACCAGCAAAGCCACTATCGCCCTAGGCAGGTGCAGGAGGCTGTGTGGAAGGACTTAGCTCCAATATGCTCTCTGGTCGTAAAAATCAGCGGGACAGAGACAGACAAAAGAGTTCCTAACGGAACAGAATCTACTAAATAATATAGGAAGTCTGTCAAAATGATAATCAGGTCCGCTGACTGGTCACTGTAGACTAAATAGGCATATGCACAACATAGATCCGGCAGATGACGCAACCTGCAGTTGCTGCCAAGAGGAGGAAGAAACACCAGTTCATGTGGTGTGCCAACGTGAAGGCCTGGCGAGGACAAGGTTTCTAGTAATGAGCGTGGAGAACTCCACAGCTAGTGGCTACACAAAGAAGCCGCCCTCAAAGATGATAGGCGTAATTAACAAGGTAAAATTAGAGAGCGTGCTCTAGGAAAAAGGGGATTGCAATAGATCTGAAAATGTCGTGATGAAACAGGTCCATAATTCACTCCAAGCCTAATTTATTCTAATCATATTTGAGATAGAATCAGCTAAGAACGTAAATAAATTATAAAAAGGCTTTGTATGCAAGAGACTATTGGTCTTAACTCTTAATGGTATATTTGGTTTGTGTAATTTGGGGAAACCATAAATTTTTGGTGGTAGAGAATTATTAATTTTTAATTTTTTGGCAATTTCTGTACTAATGAAACGTTTTTCTTCCCAACTTTGACTAAATGGTTGTTTATTTTTTGATATTTTTTGGTGGAATTATTTGAAAATTATATAAATGTATTTTCATTATTTGTCTTTTCCATTAATACAGTTTTGCTATTTTTGTCAGGCTTGAGAGAACAATTAACTGTGAGTTATGTAGAAATTTTTTTGTTAATTTAATTTTATATTGTACCAATTATTGTTCTCTTTTAATCCTTTTGTTTGATGAACTTTTAAAATTAATGATGGCATTCCTTACTTTAGATTTTATATTGTTTTTTTTTTTTTGGTCGCAAATCTTTGGCATCCTCCATAAAGAATAAATAAAAGACGTCTAGATTAAAATAAAATCCTTCAATATTTTCCATTGGGTATTTTTTTTTTTTAGGGGTGGTAGCGCCTAAGCTGTATATTTCAGCTTATCAGGCCCCCGCAGAGCCAAATCTTCCTCCTAATCAACATTACGACCCCGGAAAAAACCGATTATCGTAATTGACCAGAACGAGATTTGAACCCCGGACTCCGCACTGATAGCCAAGCGTGCAAGCCACTCGACTACCATTTATTTGATTTATAAATTGCCTAATAATATGTATTCTTCTACCCACAGAAAAACGATTTCTATTGCTAAGTACATCTTTGTTCTTAAAAGAAAATTACTAAATGTAAGATAGTATTTTCTTTATTTTAGAGAATTTATTAAATTCAAGTAAATAGGTGTATTACTTAAATAGCAATATATTATTTTCTTAATAGAAACATAGCTTATTTCAAAGCAAAATTTATTTGTCACAAATGTTTTCCATCTTAAAACAAGTACCTAACTGACTTTTCCATGTTTAAGGACATAAAATTTCTTCGACCAAGAAATTAATTTCTTGGGATATTGAGTAACTAATTTTCTTCGCCCAAGAAATTATTTATTTGCTTATGCATAAGAACAAGAGGTACTTCGGTTGAGAAATTCTCACTTGCTTTTAGAAATTACTTCTCTGTGTGTAGTTTGTGTTAATGAATAATTATTTCTTATTGTTTACTTAAATTAATCTTTTAAATTTCTGAAACGACTAACTGCTGAGATTACAAAGGCTGACGCACATTAGATCTTTTAGTGGCTGATGATTATAGGAGCTTCAGACATCTCACACAATTAAATTTTAACATGTTTTCAAATAATATTTTTCCAAAAATAATAACCAATCAACAGAAATTGCGCTACATAAACATTGCACATCTTGTATTAATATGATTCTAAAAAATAAGTTAGGTAGCAGAGCATTGACATATCCACCTTAATCAATTCAAAGAAATCCCTCGATAATTTAGCATTTTTCCACCTAGTGCGATGGCTAACTTATAGCAATTTATTTAAACGAACGGACTCTCCGATTAGCGGCAGATTATTATTACCGGTATCGACTGAATATATGGAGCAACGAACGGATGGACATTACAGTTATCCCACAGCACAAACTATGTATATAAAATAAATCATCGTTTTTGGCGCGCGCGCGCGCCGGCAAATATTATATTTAATTATCTCCTAGTCTTCGCGGTTTCCGTGCGTATCTCTCTTTCTTCCTTCCACTTCTTTATCTTCTTCCTCTCGTATACACGCAGGTGTACCTATGTATGTTATTAATTGCTCGCGATTCTAGAATTTCATATTATACCGACATATCGCTGTTCGCCAACTGTTGCTTGTGCGGGCTCGTTGCCCGTCTTGCTCTGCTACCTCTCTTCTTCATTTATTTATCTATTATTATTACATTATGCGTCCGCTGCCGATAACTGTATTATCCGCACACGCTGTTATTTAATAAGCGAACGTAAATGCGAAGAACGCCGCTCCGATATACCGAAAACGGAAATGTTACAGTGCTTAACCAGATTGATTAACAGCAACGGCGCTCGATCTGCCTTTCTACCGCGACGGGAGGCTCCTAAATCGATTATATTATTATCTATATATATTGTACTAACCAAGACGGTGTATTTTGAATTTAAATTGACGGTTTCGAATAATAATGGAAACAGTTAGTTGTGAATTGCTGGAGGATTCGATGAATTGCTTGAAATTTGGGTAAAACATCTGCTATTTAGTATTCCGTTTAGAATACCGTTATATGTACTTTAATGGAATTTTTAATCGATCAATTCATGAGTTATAGATCGTAGTTATTTTTTTATATATTATACAGGGTGTTCGGTAAACATGCGGCAAAATTCAAGGGTTATTCCTTGGTCTATTCTAAGAATATTTTGTCCTATGATGATTTTTGAAAAACCCCTTTGTTTCGAAGATACAAGTTAGAGAGTTAAAGTTATCTCATTTTAGTCGAGCAGTGGTGGGTTCCACTGATAAACAAAATACAGTTTGGGGTATTGTGAAGACCGTTCAGGGTAAAATGCAGTGTGGGAACGAATGGTAATTAATTGCAATAGCAGTATTACGTCAGATTTGAATGAAATTGTTAACGTATTTGGTAATTACTTATCCACAGATATTAAAAACATAATTTTGATTAAATTTGGTTCTTTTAATTCCACTGATTGCACTACTAGTGTATCGGTTGATCATTCAATGTTTTATGTTCCTATATACTGCTTGTCATGAAGTATTTAGAGTTATTCATAGTTTAGCTAATAAAAAATGTATTAGTTTTGATGAAGTACACTTCTCACAGGAAAAATCGGGACACCAGCAATTCAGAATTTTAAAATTTCTTGATTGTAAATGCAACTTTCGGAGGACGTATTCACTTATCATAGCCATAAATCACTTAATTATGTATATTACTGGGATCAAAGGTACGACTAGAAATTTAAAGAGAAAATAAATATATAGAGAGAAAAAGGTTTTGTATAGATAAACAAATCAGAGTTTCGGTAGCGGCGTTTTCCTTAGAATACCAATGAAAAAAAATACCTAACAACAAAAAGAACTCTTGAATAGACGGCTTCATTTATAAATATATATGTATTTAACTTGTTTGATGTTATGTAGAGATAATTCTTTTTTAAGAAAACATGTGGTGATGGGATTTTATTATGTTACGTATTAGTGCTGCTTTGATATTAGTTACTTCGATTTATGCCTGCGAGTATTAGTTTAGCAATAGACAATATGTCAGTTAGCCTCCTCAGTTTTGGGATGCGATTTTCACAGATTTATTGACTATACTATTATTGATGTATTAATTACTATTGTTGTTTAATATTCTTAAATATTGTATTGCCAAGTAGTCTTCTATCTATAAAAAATTACCAAAACCAGGTTTAAGATTATTTATAAAATTCTTAAATAAAGCAATTAAGTACGCAAAGAAATTATTTATTTTATGATCCCTCCGTTTATTGTATTTTCAGGAAATATATCTTAGCTATCGCCTGTGTAATCTGACGTCGTTGATCTATTTTCTTGAAATATGGCCAACACTGGTCTCTTCACAAACTGTCTTATTGTAGCAAGGTTTATTAACAATTATTTAAAATATTATTGGATTATAATACATAACAATCATTGTAAAGAAAGCATATTGTTCGTCAATCTCAGTTAGTGCTAAAATATTTATTGTTGAATTTTGATACATTTAATACTTTTCGTTGCTACTGCCTGAAGCTGTGTTACAGACCAAAAGTGTTAGCTAATTTCAATAAAAAGAATGACATTGGATTACACAGGCGATAGTTAAGATATATTTCTTGAAAATAAATAAACGAGGGTTAATAAAGAAATAATTTCTTTGCGAAATTAACTGCTTTAAAAATTTTGTAAATAATCTTAAACTGTTTTTCGGTAATTTTTTTAATAATACAAATATTTTGTAGTAATACAATATTTAAGAATACTAAACAACAATAATGAATACTCAATAATAGTGTAATAATCAATGTAAAATCACATTGTTCAAAACTCAGGAGGCTGATTGACATATTGTCTGTTGCAAGCATTACTTGCGGGCATAAATCAACTAACTAATTAATATCATAGTAATAGATAATATAATAATAAAGCCCATGGCCAAATGTTTTCTTAAAAAGAGAATTATCTCTACATAACATAAACAAGTTAAATACATACATGTGATTTCTAAATAGTGCGTCTACTCAAAGGCCTTTTAGTTGTATGTATTTTTTTGCATTAATATTTCCGTATTCGGTTTATTTCTAAGGAAACACTAGTATATTTCTTTTATATTTTCTTTACCTTTGATCGCAATAAAACACACAAAAAAGTGATTTATGGCCTTGATAAGTGCATATATCCTCTGAAAGCTGCATTTACACCCAAGAAATTCTAAAATTCACGATTGCTGGTGTCCCGATTTTTCCTGTGAGAAGTGTACCTATAACTTTAATTTAAGACTGTAGTAATGAATTATCTGAAGTTCTTGCGTGTCCTATCAATGAATAAATCTGCGATGCAAGGTAAATTTCCAACTGTTCTCAAATCAGCGGCGGTCTCTCTATTACATAAAAAAGGTGATTCCACAAACATTGAAAATTATCGCCCAATTCTAACTCTTGTGCATTTTCTGAAATTGGTGAGAAAACAGTTTCTAATAGAATGTATTCTTAACTTGACAAATATCACTTAATTTCTGATAGTTAGTATAGTTATAGGCCTGGATATTCTACAAAGACTGCATTCAACATATTTATGACCAGATGGATGTTGGTAGATTTGTAGTTTGGCATTTAATTAATTTAACAAGAGCTTTTGACTCAGTTAGATGCTCATTTGTGTCCGAAAAGTTAAACAAATTAGGTATTCGTGGTATGTATTTTAAATCAATGGATTGTCTCCTTTTTCAGCGATAGAAAGATAATTGTAAAACATAAGAATGTAAGGTTTGAACCACATCCTCTCAATGTAGGTACACTACAAGGTAGCGTAATGGGACCTTTGATTTTTTTTGGTATTTATTAATGATCTCCCCACATTATATCTCTGTAGGGATGTTTTTTGGATGCCGACGATGCTTGCATGGTCGTAAGTTCGATATTTTGAAAAAAGTTAATACAATTTTGAGTAAAATTTGACTGATGGTGTTCTCTTAACAAATTAATGATAAATCATGGAAAAACGATCTTCATTGATTTTTTAAATAAATATAAATGTTCCTCTGAATTTAATTTTTCATTTAATGGCGAAAAAATTATATTCTGGTCAACTTGCAATTTTTTTAGGTATTATTTTGGACAGTAATTTAGCGTGGGACGATCAAATAGAGAGCATATGTGTTAGACTTCAAAAAGCCTATTATATAGTTATTTAATAGTAAGTTTGAATGGAAAGGGCTCAGTACATTTTTCAACCTTACATCATACACTTCTTTCACAACTTTTTTTTACTATTTTTACAGTATTATTTCTTGAATTTTGTTATATCATTTTAATATTCAATATTAACTTTTTCAAATTTCGTTTTACGTGTAAAAAAGAGCTCTTTTGCATTTTATTAAATAATAGACTTGTTTAGATTATCATAAATCATCTTTAACCCCAACAACTGTACTAAAATGAAATTCAAATATGAATTAATGCCCAAAAAAAGTATGCTTACAATTGAAGAAATTACATTTATGAAAAGAAAATTCATGAAGTATGAATAGGGTTGCGAACCATTTTTTTTTTATTATTTTTATATTCAATAGAAAACAAATCAAATTATTTTTATTATTCATTATTACATGATTTTGTTTATGAGATCAGCATTTTGAAAATGTATATTTTTGAAAAATTTTAGTTTCACGTTACGACTGCGTCGGCAAAAATGGAAAAATTAGGAATTCTGTTTCGGACCAATAAAAAGTTAACTGTTTTGCGTTCACCGATTACACAATCTGTGTCTCCGACTGAACTGTCAATTTATATGTCAAATTTTCAATTATGACATTGTGTTTGTAAACTTTGATGTTGATTTTACAAAAACATCATCTTCAAAATACGAATTTGTTCGAAATATTCTGTAATCATGATTTCATAATGTCATCAACGGATGGTAAATTTTACTCAATAGCCATTTCAAATTCAGGATCTAATATGAGTTGTCTATGTAAAATAATTAAAAAAAAAACATTTTTACAGACTATTCAATGCTCAAGATATACAATGTCACAGTTCATGGCGAATATAAACACAATAGGCTCGGGAACCATTTTTTTTTATTCGAAAGAAAAGTTTGAAATTACTATTGATTTACAGATTTTTGTTTGTTTGTTTGTGAAATTAGTATTTTTAAAGGGGAAAAAGTTTGAAAATGTATCTTTTTAAAAAATTTAGCCCAACATTACAATTGAACTGAACGCCCAATAGAAAATTAGAGATTCTGTTTTGGGCCAATAAAAAATTAATGAGCGGTTTGACGTTCGCCTATTACACAATCTGTGTCTCCGCTGTCAGTTAATGTGTCAAATTTTCCATTGTGACATTGGGTTTAATTGGAATTGTGTGTACATAAAGATTTTAGGGATATTGTGTAATACATTATCCCTAAAATCTAGATTTGTTGGGAAAATGTTCTATAATCATAATATAATCAGCAGGTGATAAATTTTGATCAGTAACTATTTCAAATTCCGGATCTAATGTAAGTTTTGTGTAAAATGATCTATTTAATTTGTATAAATCCTATAACAACAATAGTCTTACAAAACTTATGTTGGAATTTTTACAAACTATTTCCCTAATACTTAATAATTGCCCAAGATATTAAGGTAATATCAGGCAAGTATTAAATAATCACACTAAATATCCATCATCATTTAAACACTAATCCAGAAGCCATTAAATGATACCTGACATATGTGACATTGGGCGAACTCAAAAATCGTTAAGTTTTTTTTTTGCCAAAACAGTTGTGACGTCTTAGGACAAAAAAAAATGGATTTGAAATTTATCATTTTTTGAATTAGTTTTACTCACAAATATGAAACCCAAATGTTGAATTGTTTTAGGCACTCGTCATCGTATAATGCCTAAATGAAGTACAGTAAGTCGTTTTGCTGAAGGGCCCGACTTATTGTTAAATAATTATAATGTGACTTAAACGCTAACATGAACCATAAACCATAACTCTGACCTGATATATGTATGTGATACTGAGCATAGAAAAATCGCCAGTTTTTCTATTAGCTAAAATAGTTTTGACGTTTTTAAGACATAATTTGAAATTTATTACTTTATGAATTGATTTAAGTATTTTACGCATTCGTCATCGTATATCACAGTAATGCAATTTTTTTTGCACAATTCGTTGGAAGCACCCAACCCTATTATACAATCAAAGGAAGCATTTGAATATTTTTCACTAATTTCTGGAGTAATTGCAATTGAAAATTACAACTATTAATTCACTCACATAATTAAATAAAGAAATTCTAGAGGATGTGTAACACATAAGATGAATTAAGCCCCAATTACAAGCAAACCTTAGAAGTAGAACATTTCAAATTAAATATACGCAATTAAAGCATTGCGAATACCACTTTTTTGATTAATGACCTAACCTCTCAAAAAATGAATATTAAACAATTAAAGACGAAGCACAACTATAAGTTTATAATTTTTCTCGATTATTTAATATTTCTACAATTAATTTAATTTGTATGAGCAGCTAACATGTATTTAATAATTTTAGACAATATTATTTGGGCTTCATGTTAATGCAATAAATTAGAATAGTATAATGCAAATAAAATTCACAAATAAATACTAAACAATTAGTCCTTAGTAACAAATTAACATATCTTCAATGGTATTGCCCTTTATATAATATGGTTGATAATTGCTAAAATACATAAATACGCCTTGTATTTAGTATTATCTAACTTTAGTAGATAACATTAAAATAATTTGATATCTAGTCAAAGATATTTGAAATAAGATCTTTGCGTTGAATCAACCGCAATTACCTTCTATATTATGTATTCATAAATACGTATATATTATATTCATTACCTTCTCATCAGGCATTGAATAGCGTTTATAAACAAATTTTAACACATTATGTTAGATATAATCAGAATTTGGAACACGCACAATTTTTTTTAAGGGAAAAGAACTATATAAAAAACAAATACTGAAATATCTCTTCTCTCTAACGCACTGAAAACCATGCGCGGTACATTTCAAAAACGTCAAGTTCACAAACTCCGGAACCGCTATATGTGCCACGTGCTTTTCCGTACCTGTCACCGGATCGTATAGTTTCGCGTTCTCTCTGTGTTACTTTTGCCACGAAGTCTGATGTTAGACTAAACAGTGTTCGCGGTCTCTGTGCTTTGCAACCGTTACCGAGCCATCGCGACCAGGAGCTTCGACGCGTTTCGAGTTTCGTGTGTGTAGGTAAGACCCCCAGCACCTGTCCGCTGCGGTAGTGTTCTAATTCCTTTTTCTGTGCCTGTAAGTTTTGTTTTTTTGTGGTAGCTCATTCGGGCGTCACGCGCCAAAGGATGTTGGGAGTTCAAAAGGGGTTGGTTGGTCGTCAAGTAGGGGAAGTAACAACAGGTGGATGGATGAGTGAGCAGCTTGCGTTTCTACGTTGGTAGGGAGTTTGAATGTAATCGGAGGGTTACCAAAATTAGGTCATTTTTTTGTTGTTTGGGAAGTTGCGTTAGAACTTTATTCAACAAAATGATTCGTTTACATAGAGGCAAACAAATTTTTATTTCAGAACACAAAATAATTTTGTTGAAATAATTTAGTTATGATAACGAAAATTTTATTCAAATTAATCAAATCATTTCAGTATATGTACAGGGTGTTTTGTAACATCGTTTAAAGATTTTAAGGGCATGTAGTACGATTGAAAATAAGGTTAAAAGTCATAATAAACTATGTCACAAATCAACCGTTTACGAGATAACAGCGATTTTTATCGCAATTGCAGAATAAGTTTGCTTTTAGCGGTTTTTATTAAGATATTATTGCATTTTACATAAAATAGATTATAACTAAAGAAGATGTCAAAATGACGGGCCTTCCTTTCGACACAGGATCTACATCCTGCTTTCAAAGGAAGCGCGCACTCTTCAAAAAAAACAAGGGTTTTTCTCGTATTATCTGGCAACAGTGTTCTATTCGTTGGCGTAACTCTGGAAGATCGTTTACCGGTGTTGCGTACATTAACCTTTTCAAATAACCCCAGATACTAAAGTCCAACGGGTTTAGATCGGAAGATCTTGGAGGCCAAGCAATGGGGCCTGCTGCCCCTATCCATCTCCCAGGAAATTCATTGTTAAGATGTTCCCTAACAGCACGCGTAAAGTGCGGTGGAGCTCCATCTTGCATAAACCAGAAGTTCAGTCTTAGATTTATAGGTAAATCTTCCAAAAGTTCAGGTGAAGTATTTTCCAAGAACTCGAGGTATGCAGAACCTGTTAAGCGTTGTGGCAAAACAATCGGTCCTAACAACCGTTCCCATATCATGCCTAATTAGATGTTTAGAGAGAAACGTTGCTGGTGTCTGGCTTCAACGGTAGCATGAGGATTCTCGTCACACCAAACGTGATTGTTGTGGAAATTAAATATTCCATTTTTAGTAAAACCAGCTTCATCAGTAAAAAGAATGTTATCAGCGAAATCTGGCCGATCAGCAGCTGTTCGCAAAAACCACTCACAGAAAGCCCTTCTCGCTTGATAATCCGGAGCAGTAAGGGCTTGTACACGTTGGGTATGGCAGGGGTATAGGGGTTGCTCATGAAGAGTTATCCAAACAAGATTGCTGTTTACACCCACTTGAGTCGAAATTCAAACTAGTGTTAGTTTCGGGATTTTCATCAATAATATTCAAAATTCGATTTTCTATCTGTGGAGTACATGCTATTCTCTGCCGTCCAATATCAGAAGACCGCTTCTCAAACGAAACAGTTTCACTTAGTCGTTGAAACACCGTCTGAAAGGCGGTGGCGAAGGCAGTTGGCGATCAGAAAACGTTTCAGCATAGAAGCGACGTGCTTGTAAAGAATTCCCATTAGCACGACCGTACATGAACACCATATCGCTCATTTTAGCATTAGAATACGCAACCATTGTAATTGCTACAAATTGCACAACACGTCAAATTAAACTGTCATAAAACAATAGCTGATAAGCACCTGTTTACTGGGATATGTTATATCCATGTACTACTAGAAACACTCGCTGTTATCTCGTAAACGGTTGATTTGTGAACATATGTTTATTATGACTTTTAACCTTATTTTCGATCGTACTACATGCCCTTAAAATCTTTAAACGATGTTTCAAAACACCCTGTATATTATGCTTCTACTGCTTCAATTTTGAATGTTCCATTCGAAGGAATATTTAATTAAACGAATCTTCTTTTCTGTATTAACAAGGCGTTTGTTAGAGCGAATGGCTACAAGTATTTTCAATTCCATACCATGAATTGATTGAAATAAAAATGAATTGGTTATTAAAAAAAACATACATATCATATATGAAGGGTATGTGGTTAAGATTATGTGCATTGGGCGTGAATCCATTAAGGGATGATGGTCAGTCGTCAATTTAACGACTGAAAATCGTGTTTTATTGAGTAAAAGCATTTCCCAACTGCTGGCCGAAAGAGGAATCGAAATATCGGATGCAATCGAATGATCATTCAAAGTGTAAGAAATATTTTTCCTTTGCATTAATTTGTTTGTACCGTCTACCATTTATGTAGAAAAAGTATTAAAAACTATTCTCGATTTTTACGGAGAGAACCGTATATACACTTTGTATAAGCATTTTGATAAGTAGACGGTCGAGGCCTGAAATTTGATACCGATGCCGACAGCCGTTTCTTTAACGCTATAAGGGCTACGGCACGCCGACTAGTCAAATAAACAAAACGCTGAGATGGTTGAATTCCGATAATATACTTTAGAGTAGAGCGACGAATTAGTCGTGGTACAGTGAGTGTAGGTTTGTGACCCGTTTAAAGGTGAGTTTAATTACAGAGCATTCCTGTTATTTTAGTATAAGGTAGAGTAAGAAATTAGATTTGCGAAGTAGCCTGGGTAACGTTAAGCATGCTGAAGTTAAGGGCTTTGGTTAGGAAAAGCTAGTCGTCCTAGCGGGGCACGCTTTGTGACGTGGGGGATCCGCACGGCACAGTTGACCGCAGGCGCTGGGTGACCCGGGGGTCATAAAAATAAGGGCACGGGGAAGCCGGCGGGCGGTTTCGCATGCACCTTCTGTGAACCGCGGGGGATTCGCGCCTCACGAGCTCCCGAATCACAAGGACATAGCGAAGTATGGGTGAACCAAACACGAGGAAGATTATATTCTCGGGAGAACCGAGTTTGTTAGGGTTGTAACCTAACATTTAACTGTGTAACCGGCTATTTGCTTTAATTAAAGATGACCGGAGTGCTCAGGTGGCTTTTCTTTACAGGTAAACCCCCGGTTTGTAACTCTGGGTTCAGAAACTCCTCACCAACGCCGACGCCCCACCGCTCGACCATCATTATTGTCAAATAAACACCTGTTTATTACTTGACTTTACCTGACCAGAATTAAATAAATAAAATATTGTAACCCACAAATTTGATAAAATTTAATTAATATAAGAGTGGTAGTTATCATTGTTATTATTTTGGTATTTTAGTAATACCAATCTTATTTAGTTATTATTTATATTCTTACTTTAGTGTATATTTTTGGGCCCTAGTGATCATTCGAATGCAATTTTGCCGTTATTATATAATTTTAATATCGTAGTTTTAAATAAACAACTTCTCAATTTCAACGAAATGGGCTCATCGATGTTACAAACACCGTTCTCGCTTTCAAATTTATCAATTCGCAGTAATCCTGTCGCTATTACGTATATTTACGTATCTTACATCGACGAATTGCGAATTCCGCATATCCACCGTTTAAAATCCAATCACATACATTGTCGCAACACCTACTTGACGTATTGTTTCCTTCGCATTCGCTATTTAAGTCTTGCAACGCTCGCCATTACGTAGACCTATACATCTGTACGCTTAGTATTTATCTATCATACGAGAGACCACGTCGACACGTAAAGCGTAAATAAATAAATAAACCATGCGTTATGCATGTTGTGTCTTTCGCCACGTTCAGCTTGCCGATTTCCAACCGAATAATGGCTTAATATATTCCGAACTCGAGCAAGCTCAACACTTGTCTCGTTCGCATATACATAGGCAGGATTGCGTTAATAAGAAATGTTTGAGTATACATGCATTATACTATTGTCCGCTGAGGTAATTGAAAGCAAAACACAATGGGTCGCGTAATAAATAATAATATTAATCTCCGTTTTGCGGTATTATTATACAGGTATGTATATGCTTTCGCGTGCTGGCGAGTAGTGCGTTCATCGTTGAACTTGTTCTTGAACGTTAAACAAAATTTTAATGGGGCATTATGTATGGGTATATTATTTAAAAATGACCTCAAGATAGCTTTAGGAGATTCAGGCCCACGCCTAGTTCGAAACAGTCGATTGTTGAGGAACAAACGGCTTTTTTTTTTGTTCCGTAATGGTGTAATATATCATCATTTTTTCGGAACCTGTAACGAATTCATGATCGATTCGTAAAAATTGTTCAGATTCAGCATATGGTTTAGTGTGAGAAGTTTCAAACAAAGAACGCTTTGTATGGTAGATATATATTCTGTGGAATGTGCCATTGTTTAACCAAATATATTTATTATTCACATTTTATTTTTTTTACTTCCATTGGATGTAGTTCATCATTATCAGACATAATTTCTCATCATTCTCAAATAAATTAACCTAAGGCTGACATATGAGAAAAAAAAGCACATAAAGTTTGATTTACCTCAAGGAAAAAGCTAAAAAAGGATAGCTGTTTAGAACTGACTATGCCAGTACTCTCCAGTATCAGTTTACCTTCATTTTTGTAAATTTTTGGAATTATATTCTATTATCCGTAAAAGTACTGGTGATTTGTCTCCAAGTGCATTCGTGTAGATTTATTGATGATTTTACGTCTTACTACAAAAATGATTAAAGATATTCATACAAGTAATTCTGGTGGTTACTAGCTTCTGCATGTTTTCTGCCTAAAACATGCAACTTACTGCCTCAGTAAAAAATCACGATATACAAAGGGTGACCTCCATGATCACCCAGACATGCTCTAATTTAAATATAGACTTAGATTGTATAGATCTGGGCAAAATGAGGGCTCAATGTTCGTGTGTGGCAACACCGAATTTAATAATAAACGACATTGATAAGAGTAACGATGGAATATATTTCAAATCAGTCCTTCGACGTCTCATCCATCCTGCGCTTGGTGCGACCACTTGAGTAAAGGTGGTTTATCAAAACCCACATCAACCTTTATGGGACAAAATGGTGGTTCGTGAAAAATTAGAAGAAATTTTTGGCCTTAGAACTTTAAATGATGAAAAAAAGAAAGAATGAAAAAATTAAAAAAAATCATTGCAGTATTATTATTTTACCAACCATGTCCTATTTGAAACCTGTATTAAATTCTATTCAAATAGTCAACATTTTATTGTACCTAACTAATAAAGTATTAATTTTTATTTTTTTTTATTAATAAATAATAATTTAATGTAAAAAGTTAACTGAAGTTATTAATTTTATGATTTGCTCTATTTTGATTTTAACCGCCAATGGATGTCATGTGGAGTAAACTTACATATGGGTTTTCGTCTGTATCATATCTTTATTTCTTTGTAACATGATGTTAAACATACTGAAAATGTGTCACTATCTTCTCCCAAGCCGGATGACATGTTCTTGTTCGACAATAAATTATCCACTTTTAATGTAAATTTAATAACATTGATGTTAATTTCTACTATAACAAAAATTAAAGTTCTTTTTTGCGTTATCGACTTAATTTAGTAATTTCCATGGAATTAAATGCGGTGTAACCGAGTTGGGAAGTTGTTGCACAGTCTTTTTTGTTCATCTGATCTGGCCTAATATTAGGAACGAGGCTGTAGGAAATACCAACTTAAAACATCACGTAAACCCTTAAAAAATAAAAATACTAACTCTCCGATTATAGCGCTTCTTGTGGTTAGATACAGTACTGAGGGTTTGCAACTCCACTAGTTGTAAGTTCCTTATTTTTAATTGCAAAAACGGACTAATTACAAAGTATGGTAATAATGTTGTCAACGTACTTCCATAAGAAGGGCGAAGGTCAAAGGGGTAGTGTAGAAGTACTAATAGTTATTAATTAATCCATTATTATACAAGCTAATATATGGATGAATAGTTGTGACTTAACCTCCGCAACACGTGGTCGTTTCTCGATGTTGCTTTGAGTGTCAACTTATAAGTTAGCATCTCTTTAAGTATGGACTTCTGGGCTTTATTACGCAAGTTATGTTACAAATAAAAAAAATTAATGTATTTCACTTTCACTCATTTTGTAGAAATTTTGTATTTTTGAGGAAGCTATTAATTTAGCAAAGGCTAATAGATCACATGTAAAGGAATTTTTCATTTTTACCTTGGCTACTTTCCCATTAATTCCGAACCTTACTTCTAACAAAGTACAGCCAGCGCTACCACAGCAACTGATATGATTAATATAAATAAAAATATTTATTTAAATATTTCAAGATATTTAAAGAAATTTTCAATAGTACTTAAAGGCAAAAGGACTTATTCTACGCCGTTACAATTTCCATCATACTGATATTGTATATTAGGATGTGTGATCCTAGGAGTGGAAACTTAATGCTCTACTTTATCGACAAGGTTGCGCGCCACCGACTTCAGCACACCGAACTACAACTAATCTAGCGGTACATCAAATTGGGATTTTACATATTTTTAATGTTGAAGAGTTTTATTTGGGTATATACTATAATAATTAAATATTTCGTGACTATAATAGTATACAGTTTGTAATAACTATACTATTACAGTCATGAAATTGGTATATAGACATATGATAAAATCTGGATGTAAATAAAACACTGAAATAATAAATAAAGATACTTTATTTATAAAAGTTATAGCACCTAACCAAGGTTATGTATAACGACGTGTGTCTCACAGTATTAAGGGCAGTTCAACACAGCACAATTAATGGGTCTTTGACATCGTTTATGCAAATATTACTTTTGTAAATTGTCCAGAATTCCCAATTTCATAAATCACTGGCGTTTGTTAACGATAAATCGTTAATCACTTGAATGCAATAAAAACAAATGTCACTGAAGTTTTATAATAATCGTAATGAGAATAAAACAAAGCACAAAATTAAACCAAAAACGATACTATAACGACAAACCATGAAACCGTAATTATAAATAACAACAATAATAATCTTCAACATAATACAACATGGACGGCATGGACATACTTACACAGTCATCAAGCATGCGTAAAGTAAAATTGAGGACGTCAAGTTCCGGAGTTATTTAATTTTTTTTTAAGCTTAAGATATTTGGATGTTGGTCTATCTATATCGTTCCGACCATTTATGCTAGAAAAGCACATTGAAATGCTTCAACAACTTTAGAACTTGTTGGTTTGGCTCAACGCATTTTATGCACAGGTGAACGAGGCACTAATTACACTAGGCGTCGATAATGTAACTTTGTAAATGCATACAGCGCTATCGCTTTCAGCACAATTAACTAATTTACCACGTGATTACGAGGGGGGAAACCAAAGAGAAGAGAAAATTGATCGAAATATTTCTTATTAGGGGGTGTACCACTCCTCTATTTTCGTAACAGAACTAAATCACTCTAATATGCAACTCTCTGTCGAATATATTGAACATGAGATGGCGCTACAGTCCATTCGCTTTACTATGTTGGAAAAAGTTTAAAGTGACAATTACAGAAAGTGATGGGTAGTTCTGAAAAGAGATGCGTGCGTGTTTCGACGTAAATATCTGGTAAACATATTCTTGGGAAATTCCTTCAATTATATTTCATGATATACGTTTGGGGCGCTTGCCTAATACATCGCGGCGTGCGTATTCACTTTCTCATATGCATTTGAATTGAAAATACCGGGATACTAGTGATTTTATTATTATTATACTAGTTACAGTTGACAGACTTCGTGGTATCGAATATTTTGTGCACAAATCTTTTCAAGATGGCGTAATGTTATTGTTTATGTTTTATAAATAAACAAATTTGTTTTATTCAGATTATTTATCTTTTTTAATTTTGTATAACTTGTTAATTAGATAACTAGTTCGTGTGTATTCTCTGTGGTGTGTATAGTTATTGCGAAAGACATTAGATTGTTTCATCGTAGCATACAGTTTTGCTTTATTTGCTCTAAAGTGTGCAAAAATAACTTTTATAAATGAATAAAAAGTGATGCAACAGACTGCAATACATTGTTGCTGTGGCAACATGCTTTCAATAATTTCTAAAAAAACAAGATGTAGTTTTGTTTTTCTTTCTGATATAATAAAATGTGGTAAATCTCTACAATATGTTTTCTATATCAATATATTCATTTCCATTTTGTATTATAGTGCTCTTACAGGTGGGACAGAAGAAATGTAAAAACAGTAGGATATTTATATAGACAAATTTATGAAAAACGCTTGAATACTCTGAAAATACATTCGAAGACATTGCAATTTAAACGCTTTAATAGATTATTAAAAAACAATGTTACAAGGCCAATATATTTTAACAATGAATGTTTTTCCATGATTTTTTTGTACAACAAGTATTACATCAATTTAGATATTGGAACTAAAAAGATTTGAACGGAGAATTTTGTTAGAAGTAGTAAAAATGGTATAAAATTAAACAAATTAAAATTATTAAAGCAGTGAATAAAACTTTTTTCTTGTTTTATTTATAATACATTATGCAGTTTTCTACGTCTCTGTAAAAACTTATAAAGCTATTTGCTTATAACTTCCACTACTAGTCATGATTCTTTTAATATTTCAACGTCAAAGCAAACATCACATTAATAAAATAATATCTATTATGGTATACAATATATATAATACTTAAGATTATTTATTTCCCTATCGCTAGAAAGATGCCCCTAAGTTCACTTTGTATTTGTAGGTCACGAAAGCGTGGTCCACAAAACATCAGAGGTGCCAACAATTATGTCCTTTACTGTTACACTGTGAAATACACATTTTACTCTTTGAGATTCAAGACGAAATAGTAGGATTTTTAAAATAAATTTTTTAACATAATATTGTTTTTTTCCACTGCAAAATTAAAAAAATAAAATAAAACCCCGCATTTTTTTTGCAATAAAACTCTAATTTCTATTTTAATTGAATAAACATACACTGTAATTCCTCTAATATTAATATCCTTTTGCATGTTTATAAGAAGAAATGAAGCAAGCTATTACAATAAGAACAGGGGCGGTTCTGGGGGGAATTAGGGAAATTTCCCTCCCAAATTTTGCAAACTAACAAGACTTTATGATACAAACATATATGATAATGCTCGTCTCAAGGGATGAAAATTGACTGAGTTTGTCTCCCCCGCGCAAATTAGAATACATTCCGTCAGAGAATTCGCACTACGGAAACATATAAAAGCATGAAGTATTTCTAATTAATGACATTAAAACCATACTTTTTGGTGTGCCATCTATGTCACAATGCCAAACTAAAGTAATATCTGTTGTAGCAGATATCTGTAAACTTCTCTTCTGTGTATCCCAATTTTTTTTTCAAGTTGTTTTATCATAATTTGATTGTTTAATTAGCTACTCTTATGTTTATTTTATTTCTACAAACAATTCCCGAGTGAAGCCATGCATTTTATCTACATTTACAGCTCTACATTTATAATTTTGTTGTAATTTTCTACATCGCCCTATTCAATGCATGTTTCACTTTCTGTTATTAAACAATATATTTTAAGTATGCAATGGAAAATGTATCGTTTCACTCCGCATATTCATGGAGAGTGTGTAAATGCCCTTGTTTTCCAGAAAAACCGCCTATGTTGCGAAAATAACTTGAACAAAGTAACCCATGTTATACTGCCATTATGTTGGCGCGAAAGAGGTTTGTAAACGCCCCCTTAAGATTCTACGTGCAGGTCTGGTCTACACAAAGTGAAGAGAAAACCGATAAAGGTAGGCGAATATTTAGTCGCTGTAATATGTTGGAGCTACTAATACAAAACTTACTCATATTGTGTGAAAATGACTTGAATTTAGTTTTGGACCTATTTTTCACTTATAATCAAAATGGTGATAAAATTTTGCTTTTAAAATCTATTTTGCAACATGAATTGAAATCTATACTAATGTATTAATTTTCTTTCTTACCTTTGTAGATCTCTCTTCTTCCTGTCAATTCCTAATCATCTGTTAGGTAAAAAATTAGGTAAGAAACCTAATATGAAAAAAAAAAAAACAAAATATCCTCTTTTTACAACTTTATTTATTTCTACTAAATCGGTTGTTCTCAGGAAGGGAGGGGTGTCGTGTGATATATTATTTTACAAATTACATAGGTATTAAATTTATTTACAGCAGTGATTTTTTTCTTTTTCTAACAAATATGTACCATTTTTAAAAATTACTTATACAGTATATAATACATATACATATATATATTTTATATATTTCATATACATAATTATATCGCTTTTTTTTTCATCATTTATTTATATATATATACTATCCTTTTTTTTTATATATATAACGTTGAAGGCACGTGGAAGTGTACTTTGATATTGTACGCGTATGTAAATAAAAATTTGGGTAATCATATTTATTACACTCATTTTTTTTTTCTAATCGGATGAGAAAAAATATAATCATAAATAGATAGAAATAACAAGGGTGCATTCGATTATTAACAAACTAAACAAGGAGAGCATCAGATGATACTTAACTTTATATATGTAAAATATTTTATTGTATTTATTTATATGTACAATACATACATGAGCATAAGGATTTTTATGACATGTGGGTCATATTATGACTAGAACCTGTAATATTGTTATTGTTACAATTAATGAGCTCCCCTATTTATAATAAAACAAAACGGCCCATTTATGTATTTCTGTTTTTCTTAGATATGGAATGTTCTGTTATTTCCTTTGTTACTGTTAAACGTACATTTTTTCTTTTTAATTTATTTATTTAGAAAGATCTAAACATTAATTAACAATATCTACAGCAATTACATCAAACTTCTTTAAATATAAAAATCATTCTAATCACACTAAATTGAGAGTATCATCTTCCATCGTAGAAATACTAAAATTAAGCGTCCCTTATAATATACATCAATCTTCTCTCGTTTCCTTTTTCCATTTTTTTTTTTATAATCTTTTAATATATAAATCACATATATTTCTCCTTAAACATTAATAACCGTTTTACAAAACAATAATTACCTTATATTCTTCATCTTCCTCACGGTTTAATTAATTTACCTATTAAAATATCTATCCCCACACTACAGCTCACATTCTTCTTCTTTTTATTTTTTTTACATGTTATCTTCTTGTTTATTGTTATTTTATTCTTTTTTTTTCTCTTTTAAAACTTAGACTCGTTTTTCGTTAATTTCTCCTCATACTAGGGTTTGAGTCGTTTAAAACCGGCGCCATCCTGGCCGAGTTTCAGTTCTTCGTAAAGAGTTGGGTTCACCTCTTGGGAATTCGGTACGTGTAGCGGTTCGTGCTTCCACCCCTGCCCGGCAGATGTCGCCGAGATGGCGATTCCGTTGGGCGTCGTGCCGTTCGATGTCAGCGCCTCTGTTTGTGTTTGCGGTACCTTTAAGAAATTGCTTAGTTAGGGAATGTAAAAGTACGACGGTATTTTTGTTTAAAACCATTTTTTTTTTCAATGATTTTCTTTTGTGTAAAGTTTCAGTAGATTTGTGATAAGAAGGTATGGAACTGAATTTAGACAATCTTTTTTCGCATAATTTTGATGTAATTACGGTGCAATTTTTAT
>RXPK01003290.1:0-107784 GCA_004143645.1 Protaetia brevitarsis
ACGGTATCGAAAGAAAAATATGGATATTGCTGTGTTTCATAGGAGGGAAACCATCAACCATATTGAAATGTAATTTACTATTTTATGTAACACACCCGTTTGGTAAGTCCAGTATAATTTCGATTAAATCGTATTAGTAGTCATGGAAGTTGGATATAATTTATCGTCTGACAACTGTACGATAGCTGGTATCCTAGGTATCTATTTTAATTGAATGAGAGTGACGCAATGTAATTCGTATAAAGAAAATGTATGAGAATCCTTGGTACGTGTGGTAGTTGATAAAAAGTCTTAGAAAAAGCTGTGTTATTTCTCATCAAACATAAATGAATTAAACCATATTGCTGAGTATTATCTGGTATCGAAGGGATAAATTCACAAATTTGGTGTTTACTATACATGGGTACTTGTTCTACATGGGAGTGTGCATGTGTTTGCTGTTCCGAGTCTAATCATACATCCTGAATATAACGAAGGAGGTGAATATACGAGCGAATCTGGATTGTCACTACAAGGAAATCACATTCGGAGGTACTCTGCGTCTGTATGAACGATATACGAGGTATTTGGTCATAGCATTGTTTAATTGTTTGTATAAATGAATGTATTGGTATAACTTTGATAATGTTTTGAGGTTATTATTATTTCGTATGAGATTAAAATTCTGAGCTTTTATAAGTTGGCAAACGTGGTTGGTGGTTTTCTATTTCTCTTATGATATATTATTACGGGATATTTTAAAAGTTCCTTTTTGAATTAAAGAATCTAAATTATACTGGATAATTGATAATACTTGTTTGAATATCCCAAATAACTATGCTCATCTTGAGTAAGAGTACTCATTCTTTTTATTTGTTTCTGATATAAACGTACTAATAAATTATGCATGTTATTAATGATTGCACTGTTTTATTAATGGAATTGTATTGTGTCTATCATTGTAGGAAGGTATCTGCAAAGAAAAGGCAGGTTTAATTAGAAAGTTATTTATTTATTTTCTTTTCCGTAAAAAAAAAAACGTTAGCCGGGAAAATCACAATAATATATACATATGATGAGTACTTAAAA
The DNA here is from genome assembly GCA_004143645.1 of Protaetia brevitarsis. Lineage (NCBI taxonomy): Eukaryota > Metazoa > Arthropoda > Insecta > Coleoptera > Scarabaeidae > Protaetia > Protaetia brevitarsis. The sequence goes on from RXPK01003290.1 coordinate 1,069, forward strand.
AACGGGTAATTTTAAAGCTATAGCTTTATGTATTTCAGATAGTTTTGTCCTATAAATGGTAAATATGTGTAATAGAAATTACTATGTTTTAAAGAAACTAAAATGTGATTAGAAACTGTATTACATTGAAATGAGTACGGAATACTCGTAAAAAACTTTTTGGCCGTGTGATGCACACTAGTTTTAGGCCTGACAAACCTTAATTTTTGGATTCAAATTTTGACGCTAAGGTATTGATTAGTGTTGTGCAACCAGGCAGATTTCATAACCGGTTAACCGTATATACATAATCGGATAACCGGCATGACTCGGTTAACCGCCGTGACCGGTTAACTGTCATGACGAATTAACCGTCTTGACCGATTTTCCGCTTTGGTCGGATGACCGCCATAGTCGATTAAAAGGCAGTTTTATTTATTGTATATCTATCTTTATATAAGTATTTTACTGGTTTTTATAATGTTTTTTGTGTATATATGTCTGCTATAAATTTCAAAAATAATTGTTACCTAAATTGAGACTTCAGCTTGTATTTTGTTTCTAAAGTTTCCTGTAACTTGCTTCATGCTTGAACATGTTTTAAGAGTTTAAATTTATACGCAACAGCATTTTTTTTATTTTCAGCATATCAATAATTTGGACTTTATAAATTTACATTAAATTGCGTTTCTCGTATCAGTTTATGTAAAGCCTTATAGGTAGTTGCATTTACCAATAGAAAAGCCACTTTTCTTAGGTGTTATTTTTTTATTTAGCAGTATTTTTGACTTTCTTACCGATTTGCTGAATCCCCATTGCTTTTTTTCTTAATACGAATTGTTATAACTAGCTTAGCGATAAGTAGTTTGAAGCACAATTTATTTACTGAAACAAAATGCATATGTTATAAATGTACTCGACACCTCGCAAGTAAAAAAAAATATATTTCGTTAACAATCGGCGAATACCTTAGCTAAAAATACAAGTAGGTAAATACTTGCACGTAAGTAATCATTTATGTAAGGTACAATAACTGTTTAATTATTTTTGAAACAGTTTAAGGACTTTACTAGCAAAGCCATGCTTTGAAATTTCGAAATTCCTCCGCCATAGTTTGACACATTTCATTTGACAATTACAAAATACCTTATTTTTACTATACTTATGTAGTAGTTACTAAACAAAAAAACTCACAAAGAATAATTTTAAACCATTCAGTCATTTTTAAGCTTTTTTCCTCTTAGAGCATAACTCGCCGCAATATTGTCCTCTAGTAGTTTTCTTAGGATGTCTGATGCAAACTTTTAACGTCCCTTCCATGGGTTGTTGATGTTAAATATCTAATCTGGGAATTTTTTGTTGGAATTACTTCAATAAGTGAACATGGTTTCGGACATAGGAAATGAAAGTAGGTAATAATTTAAATAATATCAATTACTCACCAACTTTTTTTCTCCAAGAAGAGTTTCCAACTATTTGATGATTTATATTCGCTGAAAAAGAATTTTATAAGTTATGAACTTGATTCTCCTTTTCATCCTTATTGGTTATAATGCCTGTTGTATTGCGGCGATCTGTTCGGCCAAACCTTAAACCGTATCCATTTTGATTTCTAAACGCTCTGCCATGGAAGAAAAATCTTCTAAGACGTTCCACTTTACGCCTTGGTTTAATTTAATTTGGTGACGCTCATTACTGTTATGGGTTCCTAAAAAATGTTTGATGCATTATAATAATTTCTTGAAATAAGAGTGATACATCTTGTAGTACTTCCAAAAAAATATTATAATAGTACAACAATTAATTTCATGATTATGTTTGATGTGGCAACATATACATGCATAGGCATAAATGTAAATATATTCGTAGTGCTCATAACAAGTGGATGACTAATATTGCATTAGTGTTATTCAGGATGATAATAAATTTAATATTCTTATTAACACTGAATTTATTTATTTTATTTTTGAATTCATTGAAAAATCCTATTACACTATAATTAACACTGAAAAACATCAAACACTTAACTATTCAGAATTTCTGAGTTATATAAAATCAAATTATACTATAAGCAACTTAGCAAACAAATATAAATATGAAGTTTACTTACTATAACTTTTTAAACTAGATGCATTGGCTTATGTTCACTTTGTCAATTTTTAGTGTGGACAATTAGGTTAGAATTATATGCAATTTAATACATGTTTTTTTTTTAATTTATTGTAAGTGTCGGTCACTACAGTATTCGCAGGAACAGTATATATGCGGTACAGCTAGTAAATCAAATGGAAGTAGTAAAAAATATTATACCGGATACCCAACCTGGTCCACGCACATGTGCATTTGATTCTCTGTACACAGTTCAGTTAGGATTATAAACTATTGATATTGTTGAAGCAACAACGCATATCTAGTAAAAGATATAAAATTAGGTGGTATCAGTTTTGCATGAAAGATAAACTTATTGCATACTGAAACAGCTCAAACACAGTACAAACGTATACGGCACAACAAACAATGGCGGTCGATCACAGAATAGGGAATGGTGGTTAAACCGGAAAATATCAATACTCGATAAACGATTGAGGCCGAATCCGGAAATACACGAAGTCATAAATGATATAATAACCTTATCACAACGTTTTCTTTGCGGAGATTCTGTAAACCTTGTTGCCGTAAATGCTACGGCAACCTTGTCTCAAGATTCATACTGTTACGCTTGTCGCCGTAAATGTTACTATAATGTTATACCATTTTACTGTCAAGCTCGTCGTCGACAGGGTAAAGTTAAGCAAGTGAAAAGCTTGTCGTAAGGTTACATGTTATTTGGGAGGTACCTCTCAAAATCAAGTATTTTAGAATTAAAAAAATATTTAATCTACCGGGACAGAAGAAGGGAGTCATGAAGACCCTAAGAAATCGTGGCCGTGCGCAACTGTCAATACGGATTCTCCCTAGAAGAGCAATGGGTACTCCAAGAAGAAGGTGGAGAGGGTTTTGCATCCAAGAATGACTCCTGCCAACTCACAGGATAACAGGGAGGTACAGGAAGATGTTAAGGGTGCCGTTTCTTGGCCTACTTCAAAAATGTAATGGACCGGTTAGTAAACTTCTAAAGAAACACCAGGTGAAGACCGTTTTCAAACCGACAGGGCGAATAAAGCACCTTCTACGTTTCGTGAAAGAACCCAGAGACCCTTCGTTAACGACGGGAATATATCGGATACCCATGTTCGTGTGGACCTGTCTACATAGCACGACAAAACGAAGCATCAACACGAGGATTAAAGAGCACGAGCGTAATTATCGGCTGGGACAGGCTGAGAAGTCGGTCATCGCAGAACACGCCATACAAAACGCCGACCATAACATCCGATTTGATGACACAAAAGTACTGTCCACCACCTCACACTACCACACAAGGCTATTCCGGGAATCCATAGAAATTTACAAACATGGAAACAACAGTTGTGTTTTATTTGCCACGCGGATCATTTGTGATCAGATCAGTTCCATAAAAACGTCATCAATGACGTCACGTAAGTGATCCGGAACTGATCAAATCCACTAAGAAGTGAACCAGCTATTTAAGCTATTGAAAGCATGTTTCTAAGAAGAATGTTTTCCATTACTGGCATATGGTTGTCGCTTAAAGCTGGATACCTTTATCGCAGTAGTAGTTCGTACCTCAGTATTGCACAATATAGCCGTAAATGTGGCTGAAGAGGAAATCAATGCAGAAAAATTAAATGAAGAAATTTTAAATGGACAACCTTATGAGATTAATTATGACGCTGTTGATGATGTACCTGCTGCGACACAGGCATTACTAATTAATGATTATTTCAACAATTTGTAATTCATTGCTAGAAATTAACTTTTGAACATTTTTTTTGTATTTGTTTTCTTTGGCTTTTGTATAAACAAAATATATTTTATTTACTCTAAATGCATTATCACTTTGATTTTTTTAAAGAAATATTGTGTATATAATTAACCATTTATTCGTTAAAAAAGGAACAAAATATATAAGGAAATGATGGCAATAATAAAATAATTCTAACAAGTACTAACAGCAGAGGTCAAATAAAGTATCAAGCATTTGCAGAACAAACAAATAAAAGAATTTCATAATGGAAAAAAACCTGCATTCACATATTAATTTCCATTTTAAAAGCTACTCAATATTTCAATATCTAATTCTGTAGCAATTTTCGTCAGCTTAAATTTCAATAACTTTCAAATGCCGCTTAAAATCGCGCATTCGCATGGCGACAATTTTCATTATGATGGAACAGTGTTCCCGATATAAATACAATTTTTGACTGAAAACTAAACTTAACACACTACCAACCCATATTTTGTCGCAAACTTTTTAATTAATCAATCATTAATTACATTTGTGCGGTGCAATCCTATTCAAACGGCCGTAATACTTTTTTATAGTACTGTGCATATTAACTGGTTAATCTCCCTTCCCATAAAGTGGATTAGGCATGTCTAGCGATTCGTTCCCCTTATCTTGCAGTAGTACAGAATGAGGCGTTCATTGAATTGATTTAAATTGGAAATATCCATGTGAGGATAGCATTTCATAGTAATTAGACGAGGGTAGAGAATAACGGTGAGTGTTTGCCGTTAGACAGCAATACATACGGATTGGAGATGGTATATCGAAAGCGTATATCTGATATGCAATGTCCAGCAGAATAGCATGCGTATTTCTTGGCTTTATGAACTGATAGAAATCATGTTTTCATCCTTTTATTCACTTATGGCAATCGTGTGGTTAAAAGTGCGCGTTAAACGTTAACGTTCATATAGTTTGTTATATTTTAGCTTATCTTTATATCTTAGGTTTGTGCGTTTACTATAGCGCTTTTTTGTAATCGCAAATATTGTTATAGAAAACATTTTTGTCTAATATGGAACAAAAATAAAAGAATCGCGATTTGTGTGGTGTTTATGGACGTATGTACCCTTAAAGCGAACATTTAAGTTGAAAGAATTTCTAGTTCTTCTTCTTTCTAGTTCTACAATATTTTTAAATTCTAAATCAAATCACTTTAGCGGAAGAATTTGGTGTCACATTTAGTGCGGATACTTTCAGGCAACTATCTATATCTGAATTCTCATCTGTGCAATTTTTAGAAAAAAAAATACATTATGCTTATGTTAGTGACAGTGTTGATTCACATGTCTCACTTTGAATAGCGTAGGTCCGCTTTTCGTTTGTTAATTACTTAAGTAAGTTTGTATAATATTAAGAAATGTTTAAATTGATTGTAAATGAAATTGGAGAAGAATTTATCATGTACATATATTTATACTAACCTTGAAGAATTTCTACTTTACGTATCATCCGACCTTGTTCTTTTTCTAATTTAGGAGATAATACAAGTAGTGTCACGTGCACGTTTATTTACTATGTGTAAACCTAAACTGGGTACGTGTATTAGGTAGATGCATGTAGAGCTAGAGAAAAAATAGTCCTGACACCGAAGTACATGTCACAGACATGCCTCTCTTTAACCGAATATTTTCGAAGTGAGAGGTATTTATTTATGTTTTTATTCGCATATTATCGTTTGATGAGGGCACGTGGTGTGGAGGGATATGGTTATTTGCGTATATGCAAATGAGGGCAATAAAATTTTAGATAAGGTTTTACCTGGATTTCGATCATTGCTAGTTCTCTTTTCCTGAATTTATATGTATAAATACAAATATATTTTTGTGTAGAGTTGCTAAGATGGGGCACAAACTTAACAAAATAATACATTACCAAGAAAAAAGCATTTAACTTTTAATTTAAGTAATTTGTAGAAGATTCTTGTTCGAAAATTTGCAATGAAAAGTAAGATGTGTGTGGTTTGCATAATTGCAAATGTGTAATCAAGTGACGACAAACTGGTATACGTTTATTCACTCTTATCATCTCTATTTTGACCATTTTCATCGAAAAGAATTTTATTGGACCTCAAAGATTTTTGGGGTTCATGTACCTCATCATTATTGAAATTGAGAAGACTTTTACGACTTCCTAATGCTTGAAATGTCAATTAGAGTAATTTATAGTATCAATCATCTTCAAGAATCTGAATTGAAAAGTTTGAATTTTTATTGATTCACTCTACTAAAACAAAATTACTTGAAAATCATATTGTTATATTAACGTCTTTATTTGAATATATCAATTATAAGAGCCAATTGTATTTAGCATATCTTACTCGCATTTAAGAGATAAATCCAATTGCTATAAAACGACCAAACATATGCATTTGCCCACCTACACGGATCTAACACCTGATTTCGAAAAAAATAACTTTTTTATATAGTTGTTTGTGGTAACAATGTAATTCCATTCATTAGTAATTATAAAAAAACTTTACAGAATTACTGGCAGGTAATGGCAAATAGTAAAACATTTCACAAGCATGCAAAGAAAGTAGTTTTGTGAAGAAGTAAAATTATAGTATCAACCAGAAGCTTCTAAGCTCTACAGGGTATTCCACGTAACTGGTTCATTAAAAGTTTATGATGTTCTATTATTTACTTATATTTGAGATTTTGGCATCAGTATCTGTTCGATTGGAACTATAAATGTAAAATACCTTAACTAAAATATCACTTCCGGTTGATATGAGCGACTTTTTGTTAAATAGACTAAATAGCCCTATCTTTAAATGTTTGTAGCTGGCTCTGAAATGGATTCACGTCAAATTCATGTATTATTTTTGAATAACCATATAAGAATGTCTGTTCGAATAGTCATTTCTATTAATATTGCGTTGTACGAAAGTGTAATTATAATCATATACATAAACACTTTTGGTTAGTCAATGAATTTGACATTAATCCCATTCCCAGCTACAAACACACAAAGATAGGGCTACTTAGTCCTGTTTAACAAAAAGTCGTTCATATCTCAAAATCTATTAAAGATAGGTATAGGGAATGCTGATATAAAGTGATAGGGGATGATATTTACTTCTTAATTCCGAATTAAAATACAGGGTGTTCTATTTAAAAAAAAGAATACTTAGTCTGTTTAACAAAAAGTCGCTCATATCTCAAAATCTATTAAAGATAGGTATAGGGAATGCTCATATAAAGCGATAGGGGATGATATTTACTTCCTAATTCCGAATTAAAATACAGGGTGTTCTATTTAAAAAAAATGAGTTTTCCGCATTTGAAAATATGTCATTTTGTTCCTCAGTTTTGAACACCCTGTTAGAATGTAAAGTCTGCTTACCATTTCTTAGAGTTATATCTACATTCATAACATAGCAAATTTGGAGCCTCCACTTGCAGTATTAACCCAGATATTAATTTCTCAATGATGCAATGATTATGACTAAAAAAAAAGAAAAACTTAAATAATTCAAAAAACGGCAACATGTAGCTATAGGAATAGCTAATGAAAACTGACGTATTTATAGTTGTAGAATCCAAAAATGAATAAAAAATTATATCATTCTATTTAAAATAAGAAAGTTGACATCCATTTCCGGTCAACCGGAAGTGATATTTTGGTTAAGGTATTTTACATTTATAGTTTCAATCGAACAGATACTGATGCCAAAATCTCAAATATAAGTAAATAATAGAACATCATAAACTTTTAATGAACAAGTTACGTGGAATACCCTGTATATAAAACAAAATATTTGGGGAAAGTTTTAAGATTTATGATAAACTTGTTTCTCTTTTAGAAAACTCCTGTTGCATTTCTCACAGAATTTGTTGCCAGTTTATATTATTGTTTTTTTAAGCTCAAATGTACAGTTTATAGTTTAATCGTTTTATAGCAGTTGATGTTGTTTCTTATAAATGCGAAGATGGTATGGCTAGTACAACCGATACAATGATAATGAAATAATATCTTTTTATAATGTTGAAATTGAATTATATCTTTATTAATCTTTCTGCATGTTTTAATTTTCATGGCAGGCTTACGAGGGAACAAACAATGCATCTTCTATAAAATACTTTAAATTAGAAATAAAATACTTTTTTCTCAACACGGGTAATTTTGCCATGATTGTGACGCATCTTAGGAATTCTACACGGAAATATGTTTGTATTAATACATATAAAGGGAAGTAGCAATAGTTGAAATGCAGGTAAACTTTCTTAAATTTGATTATCCTCATCGCTCCGTATGACGCAATTAACATATAGATTTGACTTCGGAAATATTCGGCTAAAGTGAGGAATGTTTGTAGACATCGATTCTCAGCTTAGGAGCCCGGATTGCTTTTTCTTTTACCTTACGTTGTACTTACAACAGATATTTAAGTAGATCTAGGGCATTAACGCGTTGCCGTTCTCTATTGCAACTAGTGTTAAAATACAGATTTGTAAATGCTTGAATATGTATCTAAAATAAAAAGTTTCAGGGAAAACTACACTCCATAGACTATAGCGTAGATATAATAATGACTGTAACGAGTTCAATTAATAACACAACTATGTATACACTGTGTATCAACCAAATGTAATAAATACGATAATAAATAACACTGGCCAATACCAACTTTTTTATTTGTTGCATCCTGTATATTATTCAATTTTTACATTCTTCAGAAAATTCTAAATTCTAAATATCCTACACCTATCTTCAACTGTTCAGGAAATATTAAGCGTTTTCAGTTTTTTTGTAAAAGAACATTAAAGAAAGAAAATTATTTGATTACAGAAATTCGCTACAATACACTTAAAAACTAATAAGTAATCTGTTTATTTCTTGATATTGTAAAAAAAAACAAAAAAAAAAACATTCCTTTTTACCGATATGAAATAAACAAAAACTGTAAATAATTTTGTTTACTTTTGTTTAAAACGCCTGACCTTAGCAAATTGTTATCTGCCTGCATGACAGTTTAGTTGTCAGTGTTATAGTCGTTTGAATTTCGTTAACTGCTTAACTCATCAGAAAAAATGGTTCATTTAACAGAAATGCACAAAATCACAATTCTACAGATGATTGGTTATGGAGATAAAGCACGGACACAAATCGAAGTTGCTCTCTTATTTCATGAAAAATTTCCAAATTTGCCGCCTATATCCCAAGGAACAATTAGTAAAATAGAAAAGCAGTTTCGCGAGCTTGGACATGTAAGGCGGACAAAAAAATCAGTTGTCAATGCAATAAGTATGATAACAAATTGGATTTTTGCTTGAGTTTGAGGAAAACCAACATACTTCTAGTTGACAAGCAGCCACAATCTTCGATGCTATTAGCTACTCATCGACTATTCGAATATTAAATGCGTCCCTATAAAATGATACCAACTCAGGAGCTCATGGAAGACGATTTTTACGTAGGAGAACGTATTTTTGTGAACAAATGATGGCAATGTTAGATAACAATGTGATCCAATTAGAACATGTTTTGTTTTCTAATGAGTCCACCTTTACATTACACGGTCATGCTAATCGTCAAAATTGCCGCTATTCGGTCGAGAGAAAATTCACACTCTGGATGAGAGAAGAACATACGCAATACTCTGTAAAGATTCATGTTTGGGCAGGAATTGTTGGAGATCATATGATAGGTCTCTTTATCATTAATGGCAATTTGAATGGCGATAATTATTTAGCACTACTCCAAAATGTCGTGTCAACTTCGTCAAACTTATATCCTGATCCAGCAAACCCACAAGTTTCAGCGAAAATGATATGGCTTTAGCAAGATGGAGCACCGCCCCATTACGAAATCAATGTCCGGCAGTACCTCAACAGAATATTTCCAAATCAATGGATAGGAAGGCGAAAATCGATTGACTGGCCAGCACGATCCCCTAATCTTACGCCATTAGACTTCTCCTTATGAGGATATGTCAAAAGCATTGTATACAAAACTAAACCTCTGGCCTAGCTGACTTAAGAAGACGAATAACGCTTGCGAGTAGATCGGTCACGCCTGAGATGTTGAGTAACGTTAGAAGAAATTTCTATTTAAGATTAGGATGTTGCAAAGACGCACGCGGCGAGCATTTTGAACATCTCCTACATTGATTTTTTGAAATATCAAGAAATAAACAGATTACTTATTAGTTTTTGAGTGTGTTGTAGCGAATTTCTGTAATCAAATAATTTTCGTTCTTTAATGTTATTTTTTTGCAAAAAACGGAAAACACTTAATAATTCCTAAACAGTTGCAGATAGGTATAGGAAATTGTACATGAAATATGTCTACAAGTTCCTGAAAATTCAAAAATTAATACAGGGTGTTGCATTTAAAATAAAAAAGTTGGTATTGACCACGGTTACATGACACACCATGTAAAAAAGGTTTTTGCTGAAAAAAATGCACAACTAAAAATACCAATCCACGTGTCCGAGCGTTTCTTCAAACACGCATCCATTTATTTATTATAGAATTTATTCCATTTGGCTTATACACAATGTATGCATATACAGGGTTTTCCACCGAAGTGGCTAGTTAGAAGTTTTCCGGCTTAATGAAATTTCTCAGTCCTTACTTTTTTTCGAAAATATTTCCACTTTTTTTTGTACTTCCGGTTAACCGGAAGTCGCCATGAACTTTGTTATAGTAAATAGAATACCCTATATATTATGTTTTTGAATTTACCATAAAATTCTATGATGATTACTACTAGGATTTCCTATACCTATCTTCAACTGTTTTTGAGATATTACGATTTTTGTTAAACTTTTGACATTTACATCGTTATATGTAATTGATTGATTCTCACTTGGTTTAAGTGTCAGAGGTCTCCCACTTTAAAATTAACAAGTACTAACATTGTTTTACCAAAACGTAATAAAAAAGTTCATTGAAATTATACAGGGTGTTTAAATATTAGTGGCATATAAAAGAAATTTGAAAGTTACAAAACTTAACTTTTTCAATGTATATTTTTATATTATTGGATGTAGAATTAAATTTTACAACGATTTGCTGTAGCATTCCCTATACCTATCCATCTTCAGTAGTTTTCTTTTAAATTACTCGTTTTGCTTATTACCGCTTTCAAATAACCGAACAATCTGGTGGGCCATGACTTTAACATCGCAACAATTTATTATTATTGGTAAATATTATTGTTATAATAATTGTTAGTTACACGTCGCGTGTTCAGATGGATGCATATTATTGTAATTATAGGAATTTATTTGTCGTTACAAACGAGCACATTGTTCACGTTATATGACAGCATAATACTTTCAAAATCTTTTTAGGTTATTTGTAAACAAAGCGTTGTAAATTAAAAAAACAAATTACAAGTAACCGTTTTGGTGGAAGTGTTTTTTGTTTTGCTTTATTTGTAGTACTTTACTTTCAAATAATTCCCAAGAAAGTTAAATGTCAAACGATGTATACAATATGTTTACTTGTTAATGTGTAATAACTAATAACTAACAACACTTGTAGCTTGCTTACATCTAATAATTATTGTTTATGTCTTTAAACGAATTTTACTAATAATAAGGAAACTATAAGTCACAATAAATGCTTCAAGTATTAATAGAAATGAATGCAAAAAGAGATGATGCATCATTTTGAAAAATGTTATACAGAATGTTCCAAATGACTCGCTTTACAGTAGTAATTTTAGCATATACTTCTGTCGGTTTTATGAAATAAATGTGAATAAAAACTATTAGAAATAGGTATACCAAACCTTAATACTAATCGATGTAGAATCTTGCGCTACATATAATGCTGCATTGAAAAGTACCACGTTCCATTTGAAAAAAAAAGATTTTTTACTTTAAAGATATCCATATTGGACATAAGTTTCTGAACACTCTGTATAGGATATTGCAGTTACCGCTGTTGCAGTCAATACCTATGACCGTGTATTTGCATCCACGTCAGTAGAATATCTGAATGCCTAATAGCCTATGAGATATTTAATTTTATTGGAAAGAGTGCAAACGTCAAAATTTTGGGGATGTAAGGCTAAAGGCGGTTTTTTAGGTCACAACATTCATTTCGTTTTGTATATTATCTATATATATTTTTGGTTCTACATAGATGAGCCCTTGCGAGGATTTCTCTTGTTATGTATATGTATCTACGATATGTACGAGTGATGTGAATGATAGATTAGAAGCATAACCTCAATATTACTCTATCTTCTCGTTCGTTTTCTTGAGTAGTTTCGTCCTGGATAAACAAGTAGGTAAGGATAAATATTTTAATTACATGGACATCAAACAGGTTTTACAGTTGAGCAAAAACTACTCTTCTTTCAAAGTACCTTTTCTGATAGCAGTAGGCCACCAAAGTATTACTAAGGAAAGTTGTTTAGAATAAAAAGGTATGAGTCCGGTAAAATTTTAGAACGATCGGCCTACTTTGATTTTGTCAATTTGGCCTTAGCCTCAAGCCCACATTGAAAAACCGATATGTTTAAACCCATCAAACATATTTTGTTAAGCATATTTTCTTTGAAACAAGCATGCCCTTTGTTGTTCTAAAAAGTATACACTATTAACTGAAACAAAGTATTTGGTTAGAAAGTTTAATATATTCAAGCAAATTATTTAGTTCAGTATAGTCTTAACACAATAATATATAGTTCAACTTTGTAAAAATGTTTGGATTGATTCAATTACTTTCAGATTGTTGAGACAACATCGGTACTTTGTTAACTCAAACAATTTGCAAAGATTGCAAGCTTTTTACAGTAAGAAATTAACAAATTAATGTATTTCTGCTAATAACAGTAATAATTAAGGGGAATTTTTCTCAAGTAAAATTTTCTCCTCACGCGCGGGATCCGAACCTACATACTCTGGTTTCCCGGACGAATGCTCTAATACTAATTAAGTTAGAGAGGTGCATAAAAATTGAAGGACGTCGTTCTGCCAAGATCTTGGACATACCTCAAAATTTGCTGTGTTTGAAGTAAAAAAGCTACACTGTTGAAAATATTACGGTGTTGGCGTTAATTTTGCGCTAGTCAAATATTTCAGTGTTGATTTTTACAAACTTTGCCAGACGAGTTGACTATGTGTGTTTAATAGAACCGAAATTACTAGAATTTCGTGTGAATTTTTTGTTCAGATATGAGGATTTACTATTTTGCTAGACATTCCGAAGCGTCAACCAATCAGAATTTTTCCCTCGGATAGAAATATAGAAACCCCACTTAATCTAATACAGTATTGCATTATACGCACCACCTGCATTGCACGTGTATCTGTTTTCGGGTTTGTTTCTCCGTATTAACATATCCAAACAAACCCCCAAACGTGACTGACCTGCAAAGTGTAACCTTATGTTATTAAACGTTAATTCCAGTGGCCATAAAATTTTCAACAATTTAAAGATGTATTGGGAACATCTATTTACGCAATTCGTTCAGATTTGATCAAATAGTATAAACATTCACTTAATTTTATAATGGTTCTCAAAAAATCACTTTAAAATTGGTACGTTTAGTTGAAACCAAAACCTTTGAATGAGTGGTTCTGCATATTTATAATTGAGAAAATGTCTTAAAGAGAGAATATTATAGCACTAATAAAAGAGTTGTTTAAATCATATGAAATTCTGCATTAAATTAGCTACAAGGACTGTACACCTAGATACATTGTAAACTGTGGCTGTTAATAGTTGTCGATTTGACCACTTATACCTGAAAAAATATCCAGAAACAGGTAAGCAATAACCATATTAAAAAGACGTCGTGTTTAGAAAATGGTGTTAAATCACCCAATAGACGGCGTTCATTTAGCTAAACAGCTAATAAATTTGTCTAGTCTAGATCAAATAAAATGTGACGAAGTATTTTATAACTCCACATATCAGTTGGACAAAATAACCCCCCACCAATAGACAATACTTGACTATCTTTGCTCGTCAAATTTAAACTACTATAGTTCTCGACAAAATAACACGAAAAAAGTGTGGACCTGTCCTGACTATTAAATTAGCCAAAAAAGTGTTAAAATTTTCAACAGTGTAATGTTAAGAGAGTCATCGGCTTGTCGACATAGCAGTAATAATTATATCCACCAACTGCCAACATCCCTCGAGATTTACGTATTGTCTTTAACGAAATCAACAAACAAACCCTCAAACTAATAAAATCTTGTTTATTTTAGAGATTCTGCGAAAATTAAGGAAATAATTCGTATAAAAAGCGATCATATTATTTTGTTACTTCTAGCTTATTAATTTAACAAACTACAAACATATTAATTTTACTCAAACAATAAGTACTCTTCAATTAACAAAGTGAATATTATTAAGAAATAAGGATTACGCTAACCACAATTGTAGTTAATTTAATGTAATTATTATGTTTATATTACTTTTTTTTTCAAACCTACCCCACACTTTTGTAAACAGGTTCTCTGATCTACATATTGTTATTATGGCGAAGTTTTCAACCCATACAATTACGTTCAATAGGAATATGTGATACAGCCATTATTGTAAAGATGGCGCCTCTCCTAAATCACTCAAATGCGATTATAAAAGTTGATTTGTTGCATTTACCGAAAAAACATTGAAACATTGTATACCGGCAAAGGAGAATTTGTATACGTACGCAAAATTCTACTGAAAATTCATTATTGCATTTATGACAAGCAATATGCAATTTATGCTCCTTTTATAGGTAAATTATGCCAGTATTGTAGTAACACTTTATTGACTAATGAAATTTTGTGGTAAGATTTGTTATTAAATTTGATTAAGGAAGGTAATAATACAATAAGGTAAGTAATTCTGACAAAATTATTGTTTGAAATAACAAACGAATGCAGTAACCTCATTAAATATTTGGGAAAGTGAAGCATAATAATATATTTTACTAAAACAAAAATATGGTTGCTATAAAAAATATATATTTCCAATCAGCAAATAAATTTAATTATTTCAACATGTTTTGTTCTCCTGTGTGTTATTTCTATTTGAGTCAATAAAAATTGTTGTTTGAAGTAAATATTCTATTTGATAAATTTTACAAAATTTTATTTGGACTAAACATATATATCTCATTATTTCAATGAAGTAATTAGTTATTTTTAAATATTACATGCATCTCACCCAATGAAACTTTTTATTTGAGCAAAATATTTTATTTTTTAATTCTATTAAAGATATTGATAAAACAAACAAATTTTATTAACAACATTATTTCCTTCGTCCAACAATATATTTATTTGCCTGTATTTAAATAAAATTTTTATTCAATACAACTAAAATTTGGTTGAGTCAACCTAATGAGTTTTTCAGTGTGTAAATGCTAAAGTAAAATCTACATCAGATTTTTAATCCAGAAATATTTACCACTAACTCTAGTTGTTTTACACGACCCAAATTTCGAACTGTGTACTTTTCATTTAAAAAACATAATGAGTATATATAACATATATCGTATTAAATTCACTTTTCTGTTCAAATATTACAAGTGCTCGTAATTTTATATTTCAAAGTTTTACCCCAGGAATCATGCGTCCAAAATTGCCAACTATACCCAGCTCTTACCTACGCTTCCTATATACATCATTTTTTTTGCATTTTGTCGTACATACATACATTCCAAGGTTAAGGCGCTGCTAGCAGATGCGCTCTGTTAGCGAGGTAGATAGATCTAAAAGAAGAGGGTAGGAAGAGAAATTCTCTCTTCTGATAATTATTATCCTGTCGCATACCAGTAATCTCAACATTCTAATCGTATGAACAGCGACTGTGTCTATTAATAAGTATTTAGAATTAAGTAACCGTCGGAAGGTCGAAATTTCTCTATACTGTTTAATAATTGAGGTTACGTTCCTACATAATAAATTATAATTTGATTTTAAACAGGGATTTTACAGCTTTTTGTATGTAATTACAGCCTATTGCTTAAATTGAAGGCAACGGCACTTATTAAAGAAATAGTAATAACTCTACGCAAATAAAATAAAATTGTAGCTTAACTTCGCGTTGAAGCCCGTTTTACACTATCAATAAGTATGTAATTATAAATAGGTACAACCATAATTCTAACCATAAGAATTTTATCTGTAGAACAATCTATTTATAATTCAAACCTTGATAATATTTTCTGTAGGATCCATAATTTATCATAACCAGAATTGTAACCACAATTTATCCATAATGTAAAACGGGTTTTACATATTACTTCCACATTTTTGTTGGAGTCTTAGCTTTATACGTAATGTTGAAACATAACATGACTATTAAAACAACATCAATGCTAAATACGTGGCATTAGTTAATATATAGCGCATTAAAATAAACAATAATATTCCCAGTGAAATTCTTTTAGCATGTTTTAATATATTAGAGAAAAAGAGATCATTATGTGTTACAAGGTCTTTGATTATTATATCTAACAATAAGATTAGTCGATGACGATTAATTCTAGTTTTCATAATTAGTTTATGTCTTAATTTCTTACACACTGTTTAATTAAAAAATTAAGAAAGCAATCATTAATTTTATTAGAATGTTCTAGCTTTCTTCTACACAAATAAAATAACTAGTACATAAGCATAACATTGGGTTTATAATAATAAATTACACTGAAAAATCCATTTGTTTGACTCAACCAAATTTTAGTTATATTGACTAAAATCTTTGTTTAAATATGAGCAAATAATATATTGTAGTCTGACAATGGAACAGAAAATCAAATTGGCCAGAGACTTATTCCCAACCAAAAATTATTCCTTTAAAAGAAATACGCGTAAGATTGAGAGTATGGAGCTATTTACCGAAGACGAACTAAAGGGCGCTATAGCAAAGATGAAAAAGGACAAGGCCCCGGGACCAGATTATATAAGTAGCGATTCTGTGGAGGTGATAGTTGACGTCATTCCGACTGTGTTACTACAAGCTTTTAATGAGCTATTAACAAAACAAAGTTTTCCCACACAATGGAAGGAGGTAATAGTAGTCTTACTGCTAAAAGGGGAATCAATGGCACCAGTCCCAGCATTTAGACCTATATGTCTGATCAGCATCGTATGTAAAATCTACGAGCGCCTTATTAAAAACAGGCTTGAAGTGGAATTGGAGAAATCAGGTGGGCTGTCCAAAAATCAATTTGGTTTCGTGAGGGGAATGTGTGTATGTGTATGTGTATGTTGGAAGGGTGCTATTACACTGCGACCTGAAAGATCTATTGTATCCCCTGTTCTTGCTGCTGTACAGCTGGCCTTCCAATCCTATTCCTTTCAAAAAGTGTAGGATATCAGAAGGCGCTTGGTTAGGTAAGTCTCCCTCTTCGATTTCACGTGCTCCCACGTGCAACGCCCTTGAGTTGCACAGTGCTACGTAATTTGAGAGGGGATGGATGCCATCCTGTTCCGCAATCTGCTACAGTCATTTTGCTCCTCCCTTTGTTCCTTTCTTGGGAGATACTCTCACTTTGGAAGTGGAAGGCTTCTTATGGAGGTCCTGCTCCAATTCCTGTTTATTAGCGGTGTCGTCCCGCTAATAAACGTCCTCCCTCCATGGTTGATCCCATGAGTAGCTAGGGAAGAAAAGATCCACCCCCACAGAGGTAAGGCTAAATACAATGGGTTGCGCCAGGTCCACCAAGGTTGGAGTACACCCTAAAAAAAAATGTGGTAAAATTTCCTCAAAAATAGATGGCAACGTGGGCTTGAGCCCCTATTTTTGGGGTAAATTTAGCACCTATTAGGGGATTTTTCACATGGCTTGGGTGGTGAATATCTCCTTGAAAGTTTGGTAATTTTCCCTGGTAAATTTACACCTATAGGGGATTTTACACATACTTGTGGAATATTCCTTGAAGGTGTGGTAAATTACTTTAATACAATATTACTTTAATTCCCTAATGGAATGGAATAATTTCAGGTAGATTTACCACACCTTCAAGGAATATTCCACAAGCATGTGAAAAATCCCCTATAGGTGTAAATTTACCCCAAAAATAGGCGGTAGCCCAGTTGCCATCTATTTTTGGGGTAATTTTACCACATTTTTTTTAATGTTATAGATTAGAGTAACAACAAAGAAATTAAAAATAATTGATTATTAGGTTGTTTTATCATCCAGAAATATTAAGTTTCAGTTATCTAATAACATGTTTATGTCATTTAGAACTTAATGCAGATTCTCCACATAAATATTCAAAATATACCATCTATAATATTAGATTTAATTTTAATAATTTCTGAAAGATATATTAATTAGTTGGATTACAGGGAGTTTACAATAATTTCAATAAATTTTTAAATTCAATAAGCAACGTTTTAAAGAGTAAACATTTTGGGAAAAAGGTCGATAAGAAAAGCCAATAGTTACTTAGAATTGGTTGTATTCATAATACAAAGATCTAGTTGAATGTAACCATAAAATAAATTTTGACTAACAAAATATATTAAAAAATCTTATCTATTCAATATTAAGTTTGAATTTGGAGCTCTTTTATTTTTGTTGCCCTGTTCAGGGTATATTTTTAAAAAAATACCTCTGCAGAACTTCTACTGTGTTAGAAGCCTCTTTTGCGTACTGCAAATGAAAATTAAAATATGCCGCCATTATTTGTTGTAATGCAGAACGAAATGAATCTGTTGGGTCTAATAACTGTCTTTCTACCATTAAAGAATGCGACTTCACATTTCCTAGAAAAGAAAAATAAATGTAAAAAGCATATGAAATAAATATATTTTTATTAATACCTTCTTCCAAGCATATTATCAACAGTGTATTCACCTCAATTTCTTCAAGTTTAGATTTATCCTGAAAATTTTTAATAAATTTAGCATTTAAAAATATATTATATGTAGATAATAGTGCTGCGAATCGAAGCCTCTTTATGTGAAACCGGGGTTTGGATGCAGTGATTAATCGTCTTTAAAAATTGTAACCGGTAAAACCGGTTTTCAAAATCAAAACCGGTTTTTAAAAGCAGATTATTGCGCCTTAAATAGGTTTTTCGAATTTAAAAATACATAGCACTTTAAAAAAGTAATACGTATTGTTTTTAGTTTGAAACTGGTTTTGAAAATCGATTTTAAAAACTGAATTTTAAAAACCGATTTTTACTAAAAATCGATTAACCGGTTTTTGATATATGGCGATTTCCGCAATACTAGTATATACATAAATAATGTTGTGATTAACTATTGAACTCAAATTTGCAGTCCTGCGGTCTTGCACATTTTGCATGTATAAGTGCTTAATACCTACTTTACTTTTGTCATTAAATCCTTAGAGTAAAATAAAAATAGTCTCTTCCTTACTTTACTTGTATCATCACTTAACAACGAAAACATAGCTCCAATAACGGCAAGACACTAGTCGTATTATATTCCAAATGTTTAATGAAAGAGAAAAAAAAAAGAATTGACTCCTTTCAAAACGAAGACTTTCTGTTGTTTAAATTGAAAAGTTTGATACGGTAGTTTCCTGCGTGTCACTTGCACGTTGAAAACTTTAAATAAATGTATCATATCTTGTAGCAACAATACCGCCAAATGCTATTGAGGCTTAAGTTCCCAGTATATCATATTAGATATCCATACGCAGGTGTATGTCTATTATTTATGTGTGCTGTCATAGCTAAGTACATGGGTAATCATCTCAATACATAATTAATGTAAAATGAACTTACCTCAATCTTTATTTGCAAGACAAAATGAAAAACATACCATTTACATTTATGCGTGTGAAGCTATCAGTGTAGATGCCGCACTTGTATTTCAAACTGCGTACCTCAAACGCTGCGCGTTGTATAGTCGAGCGCTATGCAATGCATTTCTCGTAACGGGTTTAATTTTTGATCAAGCGACACAATGTAATGCAATGTTAAAAAACATTTGTGTTCCAATCAAATAACAGATGCATATATATATATATATAATCAGAATTTCATGTCCCTTGTATTGGCCATATTGTATTTTTACCAACATAAGGGGTAATATTCCATGAAATATGTTATTTTTCTTGCTCCTAAGCAAATTTCCCAAGTGGGGGAAAATTACTTCATTTATTGAAGTATTTTTCCATCAAAGTCAGTTTACCAGGCAAAATTACACTTAATTTGTGGTAATGTAATGTTTTACCCTCTTTTTGGTGTAATTTTACGTGTTATATTTCATAATGTTTTTTCACATACAAGTTTATGAGGTATTTACATATTTTTTTAGCGTGTGGGTAGACTGGTCTCTATCAGCCAGGCTTCCGCATGCAGCCTAGTTCTGCCACCTTAGGATTTAGGTTTTTATTGAGGTTGTCTCCTCTCGGTCCGTGCAGTTAAGCCATGGACCCGAAAGGGATGGACCTTTCGGGACTTGGTTTAACAGTTGGGCTTTCGGTAGCCGAAAGCAACAAGTGGCATCTGTGAAGAACCCTGTGCAAGCCCTTAGCCACGACATGACAGCTCGGCGAGGGGAATGGTTCACGCAACGGTCTCCATTCATCCTGCTCCGGTTTTAAGCAGAGAGGACGAACTTGATAGCCGCCACTAACCATCTCGTCTTGAGCGAACCCTAACAAGATGGCCTTTCCTCTATCCATCACCTCGGGGATACGCCTGCTAGGTACTCCCAATTCCCAGGTTTGTGAGGGGAAAGTCAACGGTGCACGCGATCAAGGCGGTTGCCGGGGTAGTCCAAGCATCTTCGAAGAGATGGGTGGTGATGATAGGGCTCAACATCTCAGAGTATCTTGTCAACATAATTGAGGACTATTTCCACAGGAGGAAAATCTTGCTTTCAAGAACAGTGGCGATAGAAGTGAATGCCGGTGTACCGCAGTGTCCGGTGTTGGAACCGACCCTGTGGAATATCTTGTATGACCAAGTGCTTCGCGTGCAGTTAATCGAGGGAGCTACCACGATAGCATACGCCGATGATCTGGCATTGCTCTTAGAAGCAGACACCACACGTGATCTTACATTCAGAGCGAATGAATCCCTAGAGAGAATCGCAGAATGGATGGAGCAAAATGACTTACAGCTGGCTTCCGAGAAAACCGTGACAACCGTCCTCAAATGCTCTGTGTCGAATTTGTGTTCACTCTGTTGGGTAAACTAATCACAACAAAGCAGCAGCTTAACTATTTAGGCGTAATAATGGACCGTGGTCTACAGTTTGGATCGCACATGAAGCACATAGTGGAGAAGGCCGATTCGACTCTCACGGCCTTATTCAGAATCCCCTCAAACCTAGGAGAACCGAGCAGTAAGCGGAGAGAAATAATGTGTGGAGTAATACAGGCGCAGGTGCTGTATGCAATTCCGGCATGGGCAAGTGCACTGGACATAAAAAAGAATAGGGAAGCCCTAGAACGACAACGCAGAGAACCCTCTTGCGGGTTATCAGCGCATATAGAACAGTGTCTGCTAAAGCCGCACAGGTGATATCGGGTATCCCCCCAATCACACTTTTGGCAGAGGAGCAAAGGAGAACACTGTTATCTTGAAGTGGACAACTGACGGACTCCAGAACTGAAGAGAGAGAACTCACGTTAAAGAGATGGCAGAGAAGGTGAGAGACCTGGGATACTTCAGTGACATGGACGAAAATCTTGATTAAAGATGTGCAACCTTGAGCAAAGTGCAAATTTAGAAGGGTGGACTACTACCTTACGCAATTTCTTTCCGGCATGGCAATTTTTAGGAGGTTTACCTGAAGATTTTAAGCCGGTAGAGGACTCATGCCCAGACTGTGGATTGGAAGAGACACCGAATCACTTGATTTTCGAATGCAACAAGTGGACGATTGACAGAAGAAAGTTGGAAGTAGAATTACATGATGAAATAAGTCCAGACAACATAATAGAGCTCATGTTGAACAATGAAACTAATTGGAGAACCGGTAGTAACTACATCAGGAATATAATGGTAGCCAGAGAGGCAAGAGACAAGACGTAAGAAAGGAAGTCAAGTGTCAACTGTGCCAGTCGAAGTTAAGCCAACAGCAGTTCCGGCGGCACGGTGAGGGCAGAATGAGTAGTTGTAGTGGGTATACTGGCCTTGCACTCCCCAACCAGGAGTCCCACATTATCGCACAGCGCTAGATCCAAGCTGGCGGTGTCCCTAAAGGATTTCCACCTACCAAAAAAAAAAAAAAAAAACAATTTATTGTTGGGCGAAGCAAATAATTTTGTTAATAGAATTTGTTTGTTTAAATAATATCCTTAATAGAATTAAATTTGCTCAAATAAAAAGTTTTAATGAGTCAAATGTATGTAATACTTAAAATAACTAATTATTTCATTGAAAATATATATGTTTAGTTCAAATAAAATTTCGTAAAATTTATCAAATGGAATATTTACTTCCACTTGTCACTGTTAGTGTTTCGTCTCCCGATTGTCCTGTATTGTTTGATTCCTTTATCGTCTTGTGTCAGTTCTGCCTGCCAACTGTCTTCGCATAATCCCTTCCTGGGCGTTAGTGCTCTTGTACAGCAAGAGAAAAAACTTTCGACTATCGAAAAGTTTAAAACATATCCATTTAACGCTATTTGTCGAAGTATTTTTACATTCTGGATTATTAAATATTAAGTTAAATTACCTACACAAAGAAGAGGAAAAGAAAGCAAATAAAAGGTCTGATTCGTCACAAATTATAATTTGACGAGTTAAGATTTTCATAGATTAAAATAAAATTTAATTGTTGTGATTACTTAAATAACTTTACGTTTAATTTAAATATCTACAACAGAAAAAAAAAAATGTCTCTAAAATCAATACCTGACTGTCATTATCTATTGGTAAAAAGACAGGCTTTCAAAAAATTTCATATGAAATATAATGATAGTAATCTTTACGGGACATATTAAAAATATTTACACTATTGAATATGAGATAAAAGGGTTCTGTTTTCATTATACTTATATTTCATTTACTCGAAACTTGGAAATTAGTTATATTTTAGGAAATAACTGCCAATATCTCAAAAACTATCAAAAATAGGTATACCAAACCCTATTCAAGCATTCAATACTGTAGTAAAAAATACCATGTTTCATTTGAAATAACAGAGTTTTGTTGGTTTAAAGGTATCCACATTGGGGATGCGTTTTCGAACGCCCTGTATATGATTCGGTCATTATTGCCATAAAACTTTCTACCTACATCTTTGTACTTACATCGATATTAGTAGAACCACTAAATATCTGATACCTCATTAGTTATTTACTTTCACTTGAAACAGTGCAAACGTCAAAAAAATCAACAAAATTGCAAATATCTCAAAAACGATTGAGTTTAGGGATAGGGAACTCTCACGTAAACTAACTGTAAATGACTCGATACATTCATTGTACCGATAAAAATTGTACCATTCCATTTAAAATAAGAAAGTTGATATCAACACCCTGTATACCGAAAGTGCTATAAAGTTGAAAATATTTCCTTTAAATAGATCACAGTGGGCCATGACTACACTGCAAGTTTCAAAATCAAATTCCTGTTAAAAGTTCAAAAGTATCTAATGACCCAGTTCGATGGGACATCCTGTATTTTTTTCCCTCGGTGCATAATTTTGCTGAAATTGAATAGAAATATTAAAATATTATTCCTGATAATATAAGAAATAAAGGAGCTAAACTAGATATATGCCATTTATATATTACGTCAGTAGTTGTCTCATCAACCATATTTGTCATTGTATTAGCAAATTTGATTTACATAATGTTATCCGAAAATATGTTAATGGAACTGTTAGACCGCCGCTATTTCTGCTAACGTGTAGGCTGTATCGCCTCTCAATTGAGGAAGAACAGAAGGTGCCGATGCCGTGGGAGTCCTTGCATTAAACTCGTCTACTCTCTGCTAAAGTCTTGTGACCTGTTAACCTCTCTTACTAAATCTCGCTGCTACGAAGTAACTCAACGCACAGTCAACATCCACTGAGCGACTGGTGCAAGTGCACGATATAGTGTAGTGCTGTCTAAATTTTGCGTTCCGGAGTGGTTAATACCTGTATCGTAATGTTAAGAACTATTAGTGCAGTATTTGTTATTTTCCTGATTGCTGTAGCTTCCAAGGTAAACTTTTACATATACCAACTTTTATGGCATACATATACTAATTAAATGTTAGTTGTTCTAACAATATAAATAGAGAAACAATGATATATTTACAATGTTATAATTAAATCAGGAGAAAGCATTTGAGAGAGGAGAATTCCTTATATGTATGTGTGCTTTTGTAAACTATTAATGTAAATAGTTTACTAAAAGCGATTTTCTTAGGGCAAACTTTCGAAAATTTAAAGGCGTCCCTATGAACAAGTTAATCAACAAATCAGAATTTATCAAATGTGCAATCTTATGTATTTGTAATGCACTATTTCCACTTCAAAGAGTAAACATTGTAATAAAATATGCGTATACTGTAGGTGTGTCGAATCAGAATAATGCGGACTAAATTATTCAATTACTTATGGAATTAAGAGTATTAATATTCACAGGCGCACAACTAAGATTCTGAGAACGTGATGCGCTTATCAACGCTTAAAATATCTTATTAGTAGTAAAATGTCTACTATCATACTGATAGCTAAATTTTGAAAAAGTATGTGAGCGATTTCATCCCAATGATAAATTTAAGCTTTCGAAGTTAAGCATTTTAAATGTGTATTGTTACTACTAAATACAAACACCTATTTATTTTCTTCAGTTGCAGTTATTTGTTTGAAAACAGTACCATCATTCCCAAACATGTTTTTGATAAACAACTATCTTATACTTTTTTGTTGAGGTAATTGGCTAACTGATATGCGTACAATGAGTGTTATACCGCGTGTTTCTAATGTGGATTGCATATTAGAAGGATAAAGAGAACTTTAAAAAAAGAATTAATTAACTCAAATCTTGTATACAAAGTTGAACTACATTTTTAAAATATTTTCAGAAAAGCAACGTTCTCACTTCTACCAATCGAGGTACTACTTCTTTAATTTAACTTAAACGGAACACCCAGTATGTTTTTTCACTACCAGGTTTCTTATTCGATTTTGTACAACGTTTCCATATGCTCTCTAATATCCACCTTAAAGTGGTTTGAAGATCAAAATTAATTTCAATATCTTTTGGGACAATCTGACCCATACAGAAGTACAGATATCTTTGCTACTTATAGTATCTAAAAGTACAAATTTTATTAAAGATAGTGTAACGAAACCTTGGGCTACGTTGACGTGATTCTCAATTTAAGTAAAATATATAGACCGTTTTATATAAGTTACATTTGCGGAGTATGGTATGTATGAAAAAATACCTTTAAATATATTTTTTTAATGAAACATCCAATAAATTTGCTTTTCACAAATGTATAGTGTTACTGTAATTATATCTTTGTGATTTTTAGTTATAAGCATTTTTCTAAATACTGTCCTTGATTAATTTTTATTTAATGCAGGCTATGAATACCTGACAGCCACCATATGCCATGCTTTTTACAAATTTACTGTATTTTGCTCACTACTAATTGCTAAATATGGAATAGTAATGAATACGAATGAGTAGAAGATTTAATAAAATATACTTAAACACTAATGAGCAACAGGTATTTTTAAGATTGTAAGCTAATTTAAGAATAAAACGTCCTTAAATTTATTTTATTTTATTTACTTCCAAATATTTATAAATTCGGGATAAAATTGCGGTTCTGCTGGCTCTATTTATAATTTCATCTTGACCAAAATTTTCAAATGCCTCGGTATAGCAATTCTTTCACTGTGCTTGTTGTGTTAAATAAACTCTTTCCTTAATAGTAGACCACAGATCTGAAGATTTCGGCGGCCAACTCCAAGGGCCAAAGCGACGAAACCATCTCTCCTCAAAAAGAGTTGCTACTGCTAATTACAACCTCTTTCGTTGAATGTGCTGGTTCTAAACTAAACTTTTGTAGGAATTGGGCTTCCCTAAACAAATAAGGATTTTATTTTGGCCCAAAGTATTGATTTTTCCAATTATAGTGTCTATTCCTTGAAAATTTGACTTGATACTACACTACTTTTACTTATTAAGAAATTAGGATCTGCTTGAATGTGAACCAACAATTGCTGACAAAATTCTGTCCTTTTGTAAAATTTCAAGGAATTGTATTCTTAAAAGCATGAATTTTGGTTTCCTTATGGCCTTAGTCACAACTCTTGTTCGGCACAACGTATTGATGATTGAGGATGTGCTTCAAAGTATGCTAAAGTGTTGGTGACGTTTTCTTTTCTTTTTAGGGTTTTTAGGGTTTAGGCAAAAATCTAGAGTTTTAATGAGGATCCAAAATTACCAACATTTTTTTGTAACCTTGAAAACTTTTCACTGCTCATTATCCGTAAATTTGGAAAGATTCCTTTAAATCTTCTGCACGCGCTGGTGATGTTTTTGTCACACTGCCCATAAATAATAAATAAATTCCTAATAACTTCATTTCCATTTTCAGGGATTATTACTTAAGTAAGATGCAATGAATTAGTAAATACATCAATGAATATGCGTCAGCTGGTGTTAGCAGTCATTCATAGCCTACATTAAATAAAATTAAATCGGGAAGACTCGTATTTAAAAAAATATAGTTATAACTCAAAATTGCAAAGGTTTTGTGAAGAGCCATTAATGTACAAAGTGTACATTTCAAAAAAATAATTTAAAGGTATTTCTTCATACATACTCCGTAAATGTAAGTTATGAAACGCTCTGTATATTTTACTTAAATTAGAGGTCACGTCAAGTTAGACCACGGCTTCGTCAAGCTATATTTAAAATTTGTACTTTTAGTCATCATAAGCAGCAAAGATATTCGTACTGTGAGGGTCCGACTTTCCCAAAAAATATTGAAATTAATTTTTATCTTGAAAACGCTTTGAGATAGGTATAGAGAAGTATATGGGAAAGTTACTAGTTTATAGGGAACCTAATAATGAAAAGATACAGGGTGTTTAATTTAAATAAAAAAAATGTTGTTACCTGGATTGATAGAAACAGCAAGTTGCATTTCTGAAAATATTTTAGAAATGCAATTTGCTGTTTTGAATACCTTGCAGATACAAAATTTGCGTTAATTCTGATGTTTGGTTCTCTATAGAGGGTGAGTTTTTTATCTTGAGACAACGGAATATCTCTAAGGCAAGGCGCGCACCGAAATGGCGTGGGTGTGGTGTGAAGGTGACGTAGCAGTGGCGTGGTAAGTGGTGTCACCTAAGCACATGAAAACCAATTGGCTTGTTCAAGATACCACACCACCAGTACACCACATTGGTGCGCGCTAGTCAATTGATTTTCATGTGCTTAGGTGACACCTCTTACCACGCCACTGCTACGTCACCTTCACGCCACCCCCACGCCATTTCGGTGCGCGCCTTGCCTAAAACACTGCATCAAATCAAAAAAGGATCTTAATAAGATTTGTTATAATGTAGAGGGCTCACTGAATGGTGCCGAACTCGATCGGCATTGGTATCGAATACAAAAATATCGATTGCATACGTTCAGCACATGTCCACTATCATCACGTACCTCTCGTAGGCCACTTTTTCCAAGTGCCCTAGTCAATCCATTTGCATTCAGCGAAATTCCAACTAATCAACTCTCTGTAGTATCTTAGTTCATCTGGTCCAGTTAATATTTACTTTCATATTTAATTCTTCTTTAACAAACATAGTTACAATGTTCTTCGAAGTTTCTTTGATATAATCAAAGATTGGCATAATCTAGCTTTCGCTGAGCTAGATATCTCTTTGGGTCTTCCTATTATAAATTATTAATAAGACACAAGTGGATGAAGGTGTATATAACAAAAATTGAGTTTCGAGATAATTAAAATGTTATCTGCTGCATGTAAAATAATTTTTGAGAAAAATGTGACATCACACTTCTATCTACACGTGTTTTCAATTGTCGCAATCAGCATTTAATCTTGAAGAAAACAAGATTAATATATAATATTATGGTGGCAACAGGTGGCTTGCTTAAACCACAACGGTGTGTTATAGTAGGATTATAAAATATACATAAAAAAAAAAACGTTTAAAGTTTGCAAAAATAATCAAGTAATCAAATGTCAAAGCAGTTATATTTCCTAGAATGATGCGGAAACCACGTAAACGATTAAAAAAAAATATGAAAGGACTTCACATATCTACGTATGGTTTTTGTAACTGTACGAGTATTAGTGGATTTAAGTCGGTGGCAATGGGTCATTCATACTCATCATGAATATGTGAATTTGGGATTATGTTTTATGTATAAGCTTTAGAGTAGAAGAGAATAACATGCAAAAAAAAACGTAGCCTAAACTTATTACCTACTCTACAAATGAGGTATAGGGTCGATGATGTTAAATCTCCTATTTGAAACAAATTCCAACCCACTAACAACTGCAAAAAATGGTATAATTAATGAAGTAGTACATTAACTTTAAATAAGGGAGTTTGCATTATCGAACTTACTTGCCTCTGTTTTCTTACAGTAAAGCAATTAAGATTTTTACTTAAAAGTTTTAGATGTTACCAACTATGTACTACATAATTATCTACACTACCAATTTCTTCTTTTATTCGAAAAAAAAAAATATTAAAACAAAGGACACCAGGAAGTTTCATACAAATGAGAAACAGTCTCGGTATTTAAGTATGTTTAGTAAGTTTGCAAGACATAAAAATGTGCGGCTGTGCTCAAGATATGCGGTCAAACCTAAAGGAGAGCTGTCTGCCCTAGTTCCGAACAAAGTATCTGAATATACATACGTTAGACCGCATATGCCACATTTTGGAGTTTATTTTTTCTGTTAGAAGCCTTCCATACTAATTGCTTTATTTAAAAATTTAATTTTCCAAATTTTCCTTTTTTATAACAGATATCTACCTTTATTAAAATGTCTCGATAAGGTCTCTATAAAATATGAAAACTCTATATTAACACAGTAAAAGCACCTACTTTTAACCTTTCTTTGATAATTATATTCAACACGTTAAAAAGAAATGTATAACTGTATATTTCATTAACAGCAAATGTAAATGTAACAATTGAACATTAAACACATGTAGTACTAATCAAGTAAAGTAGACCACTTGTACCATGCATTTTAAAGGAACACAATAATTCTTGTCTGAATTTTATGTACCACTTTTGTATTTACATCTCATTGAATAGCGTAAACACTTTGTATTTAAAATCATTGCACATTCATGCTGTTACACCGGTAAAATATTTGGAAGGTATTGAAATAGTGAGGTAAGATTGTGCATGTTCCTTAAATTTTAAAATTTGTAATGATTTTGAACAAAATAATTGATATAAAAATGAGAAATAGCCACACTCGCTAAGCGATTGTAATTACCAGGCAATTAGGATTAATATTCAAACAATATTCACGCAAAAATCCAATTTCAAATACTTATTTGTGACACATAAACAGGTTATTTATTGATAACCTTTAAATAACAGAGGTTTTTAAAATTTTATCTTTTATATTGATATTTTGCTATAAATCATGAATATTTGCGTTAGGAAAAATAAATGGATCTAGCCAAACTATTTTCACTATTATAAATAATTAATATGCCATAACCTGTTTGAACATTGTAGTTATTAACACAGTATTTTTATGGTAACGTAAGCTGCGATGACTGGTTTCAAGATGATTACGTACATACGTCTTCACGATCCCTATAATAGTGGAATTGTGGGTGTGTTTATTTTATGAATAGAAGGTAAAGAATGCGAACAGTTTGGCGCCGTGTAAATTTATTAAAAAAATAATTGAATTTAAAATGGAAATGTTCATTATTATAAGGTAAAGAAAAGAGCCCGCAGACTATATTATAATTACTTAATATTGTAGTGTTTTAATTATACACACATATACCACTCCGGAGTGATTGATGGCTAACATGAAGAACATATGCAAGCCATGTATGGTTTCAGTTTCTTAGCATAATAAAATAATATATACAAATTATTCCACTGTGCCAGGGCCGAGGAATTATCTGAGTTGTTCCATCTTTAGACACATGAACATCCGGTCACTCTACTATATGAGATTTTATCAATTCGGGACAATTGTTTCTGGAACACGTGGATTCCCATTATCAACCGAAAACGCGAATAAATTAAGTAAAAAATGAAAAAAAAGCCTATTACCTGAACATGTACCGCTATCTCCTTCTAAAAAGGAATATATATTTACAAGCGCCTTTTCTACGCCTACTTGACCCTTCGAAATACCAATAATTAGCGACAAATGTGAATCTTTCTACCCCTATAAATCTATCAAACTTGAATGGTAAAGGAGCGCCTTTTCTCGATTCTATAAGCTATTTGAATGTTTTTTTTTCCATATACATATGGGTTCGTATGCGTCTAACTCTTTCGGTGATTGTACATCTTTCACTAATTTAAGGTTTTCATATCAATTTGATGTTGAGTATCGTGTATATGTTGCCTAACGCTAGATGATTCAAGTCTCCCATAGCAATAACTTGCTATGTGCTCTTTGAACCTGATTGCGATCGCACGCTTTGTTTGTCCAATGTAAATGTTATCACACTCGCTACAATCGATTTTGTAAATGCGCTATATTTCATTATTATGAGATTTATCTTTCGTGTTGTCTAAAAATGTGTCACCTTAGGTGAAGAAAATGTACAAATTTTGGACGGAAGGGAAAAGGTAATTTGACATACCGTCTGGCACTTCTTACATAGTGTTTACATTGGTCTTTCTTTCTACTCCGGACTGCATCTATAGAAGAGTAACTATTATAGATCGTTATCTTTTTAATGAATTATAATTCTTTGTTAAATCTTCCCTTGTTAAGTAGGAGTTTTATAAGTCTATTGATTAGAAAATTAATGCCTGCCATTTCCTTTTGTCCACAGTGATTTGAATCGGCCGTTATGAATCTATTTGTATTGGTTTTTTTTCTATAGGTGCACATTTCTGATTTATTATTGTTTCTTATCACTAAACTATATATCTAGAAAAGGAAGTTGGTTGTTCATCTCTTCTTCCACAATAAATTTAATACTATCAAATTCTGAGTGTAGTTTTGAGACAAGACTTTGTGTTGCATCTCTATCTTACACATTGATATATTGGAATTCCTGTCCGATACACTAGATTCCTCATCGTTTCGAAGATCGAAAGCGAATATCTAATATCTATTCAGAGTGCAACTGCAATAGCAACAGTGTTGTATAAAAAATATAAAACTAATATTTTAAAATCTGCGCATGCATTATCGTGAGTAGATTTGAGTTTTATTTCCCTTGTTCACGTTTAAATTTTGTTCTGATAAACTGTTCGTATTTTCTTTTTCCGCATTACTTGATGTTGAAGATGTAGATGAATGTAATTGTTACTGTAGTCGTTAGACCGATACACTACCTAAAATTACCGGAAATTTTTAGGCTAATATTTTCCGTCATTTTTGAACGACATTAGAAGTTGTGAGATAAAATGTTAATAATAATATCCCTCAAGATTAGCAGCATTAGTCCTGTTACTGATAGCCAGCAAATTATGGTTATTATCCTTCTGGGTTTGGAAGAGACAGCCTCCACGTTCTTTTAGTTCCGATAGCTTTGTTGTCTTCAGGTATCTCCTCGGTCCTTCATAAATGATGAAGGCGGCTTCTATGTACATCCTTTCTCAGCTAATTTTCTTTTTTCTAATTTTATTCATTATTCAGTTAGCTAAAATAAACTGAAGGCAAATAAAATAACAGCAATATCTATTATTAACAATAACTCAATCTTAATTATTCTAATAGTAATTAAATTAAAGATTTATATTTGAAATAGCAGTAATATGCGCTACTGGTTGTTTGATGAGTGACCGTTCGGACAACATTTCTTAGCGGCTCGGTGTGTTCCGGCACCTACGCCAAGGGCCTTCAAGGCCTGTAGTGTCGAATATTATTATTATTTATATTTTAAATATTTATTTTATGTGCCTCGTGCTACTATTTAATATACTACATACCTAAATATCATGTCATAAAATATCTAATTTTTTAGCAGCATTATCTAAAAAAAATTCTACCATTCCACTGACTCGTTATCTCTAGTATCTGCTTCGCGTCGCGGTCAATTTAACCCCTCTAGCCTCTGTACGCGACTGCCACTCATCTGTGAGTGCACATTCAAATAAAACATGACCCACTGTATCTACCCCACTGCATTTACAATGCGAATCATTAACCCTCCCAATTCTACCCGTATTTTCCTAAAACGTGTAACTTTATCGATAAATTTCGTAGTTCACCTCCCATTTAAAGTGGTGTCTTACCTACCCTTCCAATTATTATTGAGTTTACCTCCAAACGCTTTTTCAGCTACGCTAACCGAAACTAATTTATACCTAATTATCGTGCTATTTTCCCTAGACACCGCCTTCTTTTACTAACTGATCCGCCCTCCTGTTACCGATTGTACCCACGTCAGCCCTAGTCCGCCGAAATTTTACACTCCCTTCCCGTAATATATCCCAAGTATCTAATAACAAATCGTTTTTTTTTTTAATTCCCTAACGCCTGTACTACAGAGAAAGTAGTTATAAATCGCACTGATATAAAATATACAGATGAAATTGAATGATTGACTAAATATTATTAATTCAAATCAAACATTCCAGAAGGGCGTACGAATGCGATTGGTGCATGATTCATGAATGTTTGAATACGTGAATCACATTTTGGTTTACAAGTGACCTTTTCGGCCAAACAGACCGATTCGTGCAGACCTTTGATTTCTACTAAAAATTAAAAAAAAAAACATGTGCGTGTCAGCTAGACATCCTGTACATTAATTAACAATACCTAATCAAATAATGTTTGAAATTATGTGATGTAATGGCAGCCCCACACGACTGCTGGCCACTTGGAGCAGTACATTTTTAAAGCAGCAATCACAGCCCTGTCCAGAGCGACATACTTTGGAAACTTGATAATTACATATTACAACAAAATGTTTACATCGATAGATTACTATATCCTTAAAGATTTACTTCACATTTTATTTTTTCCATATGTAAAAACAGCTTATCCCTACACAAAGCCTGATCTTATTGCTTCAGTTAAATATCAAATATTTCAATATGCCTCTCTTGTGTAAATGTTAGAACGTACCGTGAAGAATAATCTTCTAATTTGCATTTTATAACTTGCATTTCGAAACGTGCGGATTATACACATACAAGATTTCGAAAAAGGTTATGAATTCCACCAAATCAATACGTTTGCGTCGAAAAGCTTTATGGCATGCTGCTAAACACAAGTATTTACCGTTCACATTGTTCAATACGCAACGTAGAAAGGTGCTTGGAGTCCCGGAAGCCTGGCCATGCCATAATTTTTGTAATTATAAATTAGAAACTCACATATGCATATGTATGGAGGTACTTGCAACGATATTTGAAAATGACGATAATAAATATTAATTGAGTCATAAAAGTTCTTGGAATGGTACACGTAAATAGTTGCATTAATGAGTCTATAACCGAATTCAAGTCAAATTATTCTTAATCCACAAAATATTTAACCTTTATAACAACAAGCTTTATTATTCGTATTCAGAAAGAATATTTATAAATTTTAATGTCTATATTGCTATGTATAGCATGGTGGCAGATTTCCTTTTGGTTGCCACGTCTATCACTGTCAGAAGCTTTCTAACTTTTTTTAAACGAAATTCCCTACCTTTTTTTCGATTTTTAGAACTCATGATGTACCTATCTGTAATGACTTTTTATACAGCTAAAACCGAATCAACCCCAACACTAGATACACCGTGAATTACCGACATCGCAAAAGTCGGAAGTGAGGACGTAATATCTATCGCTCGAATAGGTGAATAAGCAGTAGTCAAATAGGAGCTGCGTAGGTAGGCAGATGCGTTACCGTCAGGCGGACGTATTCAAGCCATTATTTATTACATCTACTTATTGGTGTACTTTTGGTATAATTAGTTATGTCGTGTATTGATCGTACATTTTTATTTAAGCACTTGTTTGGCTGGAACTAATATTGTTTTCTCTATTTTTTCCCTTTCACTTATTTTATAAGTTCTAATCATAATTTACCCGCAGATATTTTCATTACTTGAAACTTAATTTAATTTCCATTTTCGAAACCGTTTTGCTTTTCATTAAAAAACAATTTCAAACAAACACCAATTATTGCACTGACGTTTACTGAAAATATCAGCGGCAATTACTAACAGAAGTAGGTGATTCAAATATTACTTGAAAAAATAAAAGACTAATAATTTATTAGTGACTATTTGGAATGTTGGATATGCGATTATTTTTTTAATTTCTAACTAGTTAGGTAGACACTACGTGTGTTGCGTTTCCCAAATCAGACTACCTCGGTATATTTCGTATCGTCGCTTCAGCCAGCATAAGAACGGCGCGCTACGGGAATATTCGGGTGTTCGCATTTAGAATAGCGCGTACAGAACTTGCTACCAACGTACGTATCAATTTACTAATATTTTTTAAGATAAGAGATAACTTCTAGAAACCTAAAACTCATGCAGGTAATCACACTTAGGCACCTGAACTCTTATAAGCATTCGAAAAATTAATAAATCTATCAAATTAATGATAAAATATGGTGTTCGGTAAAGCTATAGTGCCTAAATTGCAAAACAATACACATGTATTTGAAAGAAATTTCGCAGATAATACACATCACATGTCATGTTTATGTTTCTAAATGAAGAACATCATAACTACAATTTATGCATGTGGTCAAAACAAAAAACAACGCAATTATCGTATGCTAATAGATCGATGCCAATCGACGACATCTTGACAAAAATACATTTATTCGTGCGGTTACCACGTTCTGATCATTTTTTCTAAGGTAACTGTGTAGATTGAAGGAGGACAGCGACAAATTAAATACCGAAATAGGTATGCTAGCAGGTTGTTGCTTACAATCTGCAAATACGTATATAATCTCAATATCACAAAATACTGAAAATAAGTTGTAAATAAAAACGTTCTATAAGAAAGTTGTTAACAATTAATGTAGTTTGTTTTCAGTATCACCTTGTTACTTTCATATGCCGTTTTGTTTTAAATTTAAGCCTTTATTAATAAAATTCTGCGTTATTGTCTCTACATAATATTGTATAGATTAATATAATAATAATACCTCAGCATTACAAGGCTTCGAAGATCCTTAGCTTAGGGTGCCGGAACGCACCGATCCGCTGAGAAGCGTTGTCCGAATGGTCACCATATTGCTGTTTGACTTTCAAGATTCCATGATTCACCCTATCTTCTCAACGTACTGCCGGATATTGTGTAGATTAATTCGAATTTAATAAGTACTAAGATGCGTAGATATGAATTACCTGCATTAGCCCTAGACTTCTAAAAGTTATCTATTACTACGTTTATGTTTTCTAGATGCGCATTAGTAATTGCGAATTAGGAAGTAGAAATCGAAAACTTCATCAATTTATGCTTTTCACGCAATGCGCAATAAAAATAATACGCATTGAAATATTTTGAAATTTACCGCGGTTTGCAAGGGTTATGGCCAATCATTTGAGTTTGTAACAAAAATTAATGACGTAAAATCATAACCTCATGCAACCTTAGTGGTCACTTGTCATTTAGCGACTTATATCTCCCGGTGTTTTTTTTTTTTGTAATAAAACATGGAAGAAATAGTGAATATTATATGTGTGGGATTTTGGGCACAATTATTAGCTCTTCAACAAATGCATTTTCTTTGAATAAAACGAAAAATACAGCGCACAAGATGTAGAATAAGAAGAAAAATCAAAAGAAAGATAGGCGCAATAATACAGAATCACAAAAACTATGCAAAATATTACTTTTGTGGTACCTTTTTTGATTAAAGGTAGAGAAAGAAGATTTAAAAGAAAGTGAGGAATACTGGCGAAAAATAGTTTATCAGGAATTTGATGCAGATAAGTGGATAGAAAATTTTCGAGTTTTCAATTCAATGTTTACTTTTTTTACAATAGATTACATAATGAATTAAACAAATACGATAAAGACATCTTTGCCAACAGAAAAAATAGTTGCTATTGCTCTTTGTAAATTTGCAAGCTGGTGCGAATATAGAGTAGGCTCACTTTTTGGTATTCATAAGTCCATCGTTTTTCAGTTCCTCTTCAACAATGTGAAAAATTTCTCCATGGAAGGAGTTTATCGGCGTTTACCATCCAACATTTTTACTATATTTTTATTTCTTATGATAGCTAACATGTAGCTCATTTCAGCTTCTCCGCACAGTGTACGTGTTCTTCCTTCCATCGAGTTTTATTTGCGATTAACACGCAAGTAATCAACTCAAATTTATAACACAAATTAACATATGTACTAACATGTATATACCTACACACAACCTCTATTTCACCTGCTATATGTTGTTTGTTTACACTCTGTTGGTAACCTGCTTTAATACAGTTTGAATTCGCATTAAACGTTTATGCAACCAAACGATTATCCTAAAACCACTATTAAACTCGATATTTCGTCAATTTCGCATTTCGAGCTACAATGCGCATTGAGAAGTGTTTATGCTACAGGATTTAGAATCGAATTATGCTCTTAATTCAATACGCATTTAGTGAAAGAATAAAAAAATTTAAATTTAACAGATATGTTGATACTAGTCATATAAAAAGTAGTCACAATCAAACAAGAATTAACAAATCGAATGAATTGGGTCACATTACATCTTGACCTAAGCAAAGCTTTTGACCTGGTGGACCATGACATTCTTTTAGATAAATTAGCGAATTGTGACATAAGAAGATTGGCGTATGACTGGTTTGCAAGTTATTTAAGTAATAGAACATATTATGTTGAAATAAATTATGCAAAATCATGTTTTTTATCATTAAAACAAGGTGTGCCGTAAGGAAGTGTGCTTGGTCCTCTGCTTTATATTCTGTATGTCAATGACTTGCCTCTGTTTGATGCTGTAATGTTTGCGGATCGCATAGCATTAAACAGACACAATAAGTAAATTATGTGATATAAACAATTACTTTCAAGAAAATAATTTGTATTTGAATAGTAAAAAGACAGCACTCATCGAATTTAAAACAACAAATACTGAAAAAGATTACTCTCATTATATTAAGGTCAATGGTAATAGTATAGAGGAAGTTAATTTCACAAAATTTGTAGCAATAATGATTGATTCTAGGTGTAACTGGAAAAAACACATTGATGCACTAAGTAGTAAGCTAGCCAAAGTTTGTTATGTTTTATCTCGGCTTAAAAATGAAGTGAATTTTGATACCCTGAAAATGTATTATTTTGCCCACTTTCACTCGTTAATGTCCTACGGGATTGTCGCTTGGGGAGCTTCTTCTGAAGTGGATCGAGTATTTAAGCTGCAAAAGAGGGCAATGCGAATCATGATGGGCATGGGGCAGGGCTCAAGCTGTCGTGGGTTATTTTCGGGTGTGGGGGTGATGACGTTGAGCGGCGTGTTGATATACCAACTGCTGATGTATGCCAGGGACCATATTAACGATATTCCTAAATTAAATCAATTCCACTCATACCACACCAGGAATTCACACATATTAGAAGCCCCGCGACACAGGCTAACGCTTAGTGAACGAAACCCACATTATTTAGCCATTAAGATCTACAATAAGCTTCCTGCAGGTTATAAACATGTGCCACAAATATTTTTCGCTGTAGTATTAGACGTTTATTGCTCTCCAAACGTTACTATTCACTTAAGGAATACTTAGATGATTCGGATTTGTAGTTTTAAAACGTGTTGTACTGTAAGTAATAAATAGTAACATGTACATATGTATGTCTACGGTATAATAAGTATATTGAGTTTTTTAAAGTAAGATTTACTAGTTTCATTGTTTGAATTTTATTGCCTTTTTTGGAAACTAGATATCCTATGTGACTCCGCTCACATTACTCAGAATCGTACTCCATAGTTAATCACTGACTGTGAATAAGCAATATAAAATACTTTTGCGGATTCATCAGCTGCTATATGCTTTATTACCTTTATAACATATAGCGCTGTTGAAAGTCTACCAACCAATCATATGATTTCTCAAGAATTACAGAAAAGCAGCTCTACATTCATAAATAACGTATTAATATTCACTTTTCTAACATTATTAGAACAACAAGATATGCATCTCTCGGATCACTTGGCTCTATCACGTACTTGGCATCCATGAACACTCATTCATTCACAATAAACACATTAAGGAAGATTAATACCCACATCATCGCATCGCAGATTTACCTTATGCATTACAACGCACTAATAAACTGTATATCATCTTCCATTACACCTTCATAAGGCTATTCAAACAGTCTTCCTGAAACAAATAATATTTATATAAATAACTATTGACAATAGCATACACAAATATTACGCCAATGAGAAAATCATAGATCTAAGGAAACAACACAGAACATGTCGCGACTTAATCCTATATATCAGAAAAGAAAAATTAAACCGCAAAATAATGCTAAAACTGAATCAAAGGACGTTGCTACACCGGTGCACAACATATCCATATACCTTTTAAAGTAATTAATCGAAGAAATAACGACACCACTGTCTATATTTTTAGCATGTATCTACATATTTTCAAAATGTATACATTTGAACAACAAGGTGTTTCCTAATCCTTTGAAAATGTTAGAGCGGTGGCAATATTTAACAAGAGAAACAAAAACCAATACTTCTTCGATAGGTGTTTTTACAATTTAAATTAGTTTTTTAATCAAAACTAACTTTAATTTAAATTGACTGGGATGTTTGACAAAGGATAGCTTTGAACATTGATACTTCACCT
Organism: Protaetia brevitarsis; assembly: GCA_004143645.1. Lineage (NCBI taxonomy): Eukaryota > Metazoa > Arthropoda > Insecta > Coleoptera > Scarabaeidae > Protaetia > Protaetia brevitarsis. Next base: position 39,813 of record RXPK01003290.1, read on the forward strand.
TTTTATTATATTTTTCCTAAATATCTTCGCATTTTACTACTGATATAATATTCTTGTTGTCGCTGTTATTGTTCTACACCGCTGGTAAAGAATAAAGAACATTACATTACATTATGACTATTGTCAGAGGTGTCGTTCAGTCAGTTTTACCTGTGAATTTTAAACCTAATAGAAATATTTTTATTTATCGTCTTTGTTGACCCCCAGCACGCCATTTACAATTGTGCAAATTTATGCACAATAAAGCTGTAACACACTTTATTTATGAAAACCTAATTAATTATAAATCATCCTAAACCCCGTGCTCCACCTAAAGGTACTACACAAGGCTACCTACAGTACTATATGGGTTCCATGATAATTGAAACATTCCCACTCCAACTAAATAACTTTCCTATGATTGTTAATTATATTAACAAAAATATAATACTATGACTCGCAATTATGAGGATACTGCTTTATAGGAAATAACGGTGCAATATGTGAACCACCAAAAATGTAGCTAGTTCACATAAGTGCGAGTCTATTGTAAGTCGGTCAGCTATCAGTTGTCATTATATTTGCGCCCATGTAACGACTTTAGTTATGTCCCAGGGAGTAAGGGAAAACCATGGAAAAACCTTACTCTAGGGGCAGGATCTGGGAAGAAGTCGTAGATCTTATTACTCATAGTCGGCAAATTATTATCCTTCCGAGTTTGAAAGAAGCAGCCCCTATGTTCTCTCAACGCTGACAGCCAGGTTTTCTTCAGGTAGCTGCTCCATTTTTGGAAATTGAAACGGAATAGACCAGCGTAGTGATCTAAAAACAAACAAAACAATAGCAGTACGTATTCTAATACCTGACAATAGCTTAATCCTAATTATTCTAACCAATAGTAACGAAATTAAATATTTATATTTTAAATATTTATTAATATACCACAAATATGCTAAAACTTATACTGTAGCACTAATTTGGACGACTTAAAAGTATAAAATATTCAATTATAAATATCGACTACCCTATTAATTATCTAAATACCATGTCGTAACCCATCTACTTAGCATTACTAACAAAAAATTACCATTTGTCCGTGTCATTATCTCTAGGGGATAGTGGTTGAATTCTGCGAACTTAACTTCATACAGCTATATTATCTTTAATAAAACCGTAACATAGTTGATTTTTTTTTAATGTAAAACATTAGACATTCAATATTTGCTTCATAAAGCACTTGAACGATTTCATTCCTTAAAAAAATAAAAAAAGAATAAAACTAAAAACTTAGTGTGCGCAGAATTACCCGAGTGGTGTAATTCTGCGCACACTAAGTTTTGAGCATTAGTTTTTTTATTCTTTTTTAAAGAACGAAATCGTTCAAATACGTACTTGTGAAGCAAAATGTATTAAATTGAAATGTATTTCTGCTAATAACTGTAATGATTAAGAGATTTTTTTCCCAAGAAAAATTTTCTGCCCACGCAGGATTCGAACCTACACTCTCTTGCTTACCGGACGAATGCCCTACTAATTAGGCCAGAGAGGAGAGTGCAGAGTCGAACGATACAACGACCTATGTCCATATTAGATCTTGCTTGTAATCTTTGTATAGATATTACTGTTTGCAAATTAACTTTTTACACTTAACTTTACTTTTCACAAGAAGATTATTCTATGCAACTAGACACGATAACATAATCACAAACCCAGAGGAAAGAAACACAAATAATGGCATCTTCTCCTTTACACTAACTTTTCTCGCTTGTCCCTAGATCGCAGTATCGTACTCACGACTAAGTAAGTTATGTGAACATTGAAACACAAATGCGCAGAATTCGACCACCTTCCCCTAAATATTTGTTTCGCGACGCGGTCAACTTAATCCCTTAGCTAATGTCTGAACTTACGTACGCGACCGCCACATCAGTGAGCGGATATTCAAATAAAACATGCCCTGATGTATTTACCCCACCAGATTCATAGTACGAATCATTAACCCTCCCAATTCTACATATTAAGATTTAAAATTACCGTGACCCGTTATTAATTCTACCGTCTGATACGATAAATTAACCCTCATTTCCCTAAAATGTGTAACACTACCAATAAACTTCCTACCACACCTCCCATTTAAAGTAATATTCCACCTACCCTGCCAATCATTATCAAGTTTATCCCTAAACGCCTTTTTAACTACGTTAGCCGAAATGAACCCATACCTAATTATCGCACACCACCCCTAGACACTGACTCTTTCTCTAATTGGACCGCCCTCTCAATACCGATTGTATCTACGTGAGCCCTAGTCTAAACTTACTAAACTAGTCTTACACTCCCCTCACGAAACTTGTCTCAAATATCTAATAATAAATCACTTGGATTTTTTAAGTTTCCCAACACCTTTAATACAGATAAGGTATTAGTTATAATTCCCATGTCCCGTATAAATTCCCACTCGCGCCTAATATAACGTATTTCCTGATTTATTGCAAGTAATTCTGCCTGAAAACTATTGAAATGATCCCGTGATTTAAACTGTTAGCTGTGATACGGGTACATGTTTACAGGAGATCAATTCGTTTTAGGACTAACATGGAGGAAAGGGGTGGAGGAGGGACGAGAAAACTGCAATTTATTATGGTTTTACATAAATATATTTATCCAAAATTCAAAATTGACCTATGTATGATTTAATTTTATTTTTATTCAATCTGTTCTACTACTGTAAAATTGCAGACAATAAAGTTAGAGTCCAGACATATGCGATTGAGTTAATTTTAATGGGTGTGCCGAAAGGTAATCCCCTTTCTCCGGCTTAAAAGTATTGTAATTTTTTGGTTTCTTAAGTTCATGGGTTAAATAAACTTCGCGAGATAAAATCGATTAGTTTCATTTATTAAATTGGATATGAAAATAAAAAAAAACAAGTACACCGTTGCAAATCGAAAAGGATTCGAAATTTATATAAATCAAATCACTACACCTAATGTAGCTGCGGAAAACACACGGAATCAAGATATAATGTCGCAGCTTATTAGATACACACCATTTCGGTGTAATGACTGTAGCGACTTAAAAACCGTTTACATAAGTCTTGGTACCTACATCACAGGCTTGCAACTACTTTCTATGGAAGCTTTAGAAACAAATGATATAATCAATACTAGTATGTAATTGCATTCACTTAACAATTCCAAATCTAACTTAATCTATAAATGTCATTTTTTAAGTTATGCATATTAGTACATCATAATGACGTGCGTAATATTCAAACCGAATATTTCTATAAAAGAATGTCAAATATAAACCTTGTTAGTTTCTTCTAGTTCTACTTACCTTGATCCAGTTGGAATTTATGTTGACCTTTATCTGCATCTCATCGCGATTTAACGCCTCTTCCCTTTGAATTTATTGAATACCTACTGTTGCCAATTGAAAGAAAGAATATTAGTTTTGATTCTGACAATACACTGTGTACGCTCTCAAGAAAAGTCAAGGATGAACTTGTTTTTCTTAAGCATACCTGTGTGCTATTGTAAGTTATTGAACTTTTAACGCACAAAGAGTGCTGTGTATGCTACTTACGTAGATCGATTCTTCTTCTTGATTTTATTGCTATTACAATGGCATTACGTTTGACACTAATCTATAATTATCATTAGGAAAATTCTTTTCGTTGCATATGAATAGCAAATGTTTTTATATAGTGAAAATATGAAGGTTAATGTTTTTTCCTATTGTTATCCTACTGATGATGTAAACTGCAGAAACAAATGTTTTTGTGTTCTTTGCAAAAATATCATGTATTGCTAAAATTTTGCTCTAACTTTTTATAGGAACAATACAGAAATTATATTATTTTAATAATTATAGTATTATGGAATATTGCCAGGAAAAAAAGAGACGATTTGTTCGAGCATTTGCTGAATTGAAATAAAGGTTTTAGTTAATTTTGAATACTTCTAAATTTTCTTGCGGATTATTTTTATTTATAACAATATCTATTTTCTTTAACATTTAAAGCAGTATTTTTTTATTTATATGACTCCTTTTTTATTTATTTTTATTTTAGAACAATGCAAATCTTTATATTGCATTGATAGTATGAGAAGAGAAAAATAAGTAGCACTTAGTTCTGTATAAATATTTAGAAAATATGCACTGTTGCATGTAACATGAATGGAATGCAATTATTAGCAGTAAAAAAGGCCCAAGCAGCAATCTCTGAAATGATATTTATTCCATGAGAGCGGGCTCTTAAATGCCGAACATGGCCAAGCCGGCCGTTGTGAAGGGGGATGACACGTTGCACGATTTCCTTAAAAATAACTCTACCATTCAAATTATACCTTTCTATACCTGTATATGGCGCATAGGCGTCTATATTATATAATATATATAAGTTCATGTTGATGGGTAAGATGATTTTTATTATACTGATTGAGCGAGCGTCCTATGGTCACCTAACGCAATCGGCATTCTACGGCAATGCGAAAACGAAGCCACGAAGCCGTGCCTGCTATGCTAATATACCTAACATTCGCTTACATGCGGTAGCTCGTATAACATCGGGCGACTATACAACGAAAACTCTCCCTGTATAGGGTAAGCATTACTGCTCTTTATAATGGTATTAGTTTCAACATGTATTTAGTTTTATATGTATGACCATTTTATGGTATATTAAATGTATATTAACAGTGTTTTGTTAGGCCCAGAAAGAACTACTTTGGGTATTTGTCCATATAAAGAAATAAAAGAATCCAGCTCAAAATAGCAATGTGTAAAAAAGGTAATTAAGTTTACATTGGCGTTCATCTAAAATTATCACAACATTTAATTTATTAGAAAATAATTCAATCGGGCTGTCGTTTAACAAAGGATAATTTGAACTAGCAGAATTATAATTTAGCGAAATATATAACTACAGCAAATACAGTATAGCGAAAAAAGCCGACTGTTAAAGAGTTTCTACCCAAAGTTACAGATATCGCAATCAGGCGGAAGGTAGAAGCCAGACCGCAAAAAAAGGAAAGAAGATATACCCAAGGTAGGAGTTGTAAGCTAAACCAATAAGGGTACTAAGAAGAGTATCGTGAATTAAAAAGACTTGACGAAGACTGCCAGTTTCAACGAGGCAGTGTCAGGATTTCAGATGATGATAATAATCCTGTTTTATTTTACAGTATTATTACTGTAAGAAAAGTACTGAAGCTTTATAGTTTCTCAGTAAATAAGCAAACAATTAATGTAAAAATCAAAAACATTAATGTAATGTAAGTGGGGGAAACATGATGGCGCGATACTGTAAATTTACAGTTATACTGAAATTTTCACTCTCATCTGTAAAGTTACAGTAGTTTTCCTGGCGGACAATTACCAGGAATACTACTATGTAATTTTTTTACTGTATAGATCAGCATCATCTCGAAGAAACAATGGGGGCAAGTGGGGCATCACTGCATGCAATTCACGAAGAAAATCGTCGCTGGAAGAGTGTTATAAATAACCTTCCACAGGTAAGACGCAAGAACCTAGTTCAAGGCTAGGTCATCCAAAACGAATTTTTGAAAGGGCACGGATTTAACTGCTGTTGATCCCAAGCACCTTCCAAAGAAGCCAAGGAATCCAGGGCAGTAAAAATTAGTAAGGGGCATGGTAAGGAGTCTGGGGTATCGGATGTAAGTGGTATATAGTAGAACGTTCGAAGTACCCAGAAATACCTAATAATACTGGCTTTGACCAATTTGAGTCATAGACAAATTAGGCCATGGTACAAGGAATCAATTATCGCATTGGTAGTTTCAACTTGATAACCATGACCTACGCGGACCAATGGCTGACTAGGGAGCTTATATTTATAGACAGCGGTGGCTGGTGCATACGTTTTACGAGTGCCATTGTAATGATCCAATTTCTTCGTATAAATTCGTAACATTTCGGACGATAGCATACGAACTTCAATCGTTGTAACGGTCCTCCAGGTGACGAATGCACCAACCGCCGCTATTGATACCAAAACTAGACTATAGTCCGTAGTCTAAAGGGTAGGAAAATGGGAAAATTAAATACAAAAACCCAAGAGGCTGCAGTGTTTTCGAAGACTATGTCAGAAGGTTCCACCAAGCAAGAAAAAAAAAACGTGGAACTTTTAGCAGAAACGTACATCTATAATAAAGCAGTCCGAAATTATGAATAGTAATTTTAAAAAATTTATAACTTTGAAATTTAGAAGACAAAATATAAACTAATTTTAAATATCAAGGTATTTGAAAGAAGCTGGAAAACATTTTTTTCAAATCTTTTGGCGAAGTAAATAAATTGCTAGTGAAATCAAGATTATTTCAAACATAATTGCGTAGGTAAATATAATGAATAAGCATTTTAAGTGTTTTGGATATTGCTGTATTCACCTATAATTTATTTACTTTACTACAAGATTTTTTGAACGTTGTTATAGAAAAAATGTATTCCAGCATCTTTCGATCACTGATATTTAAAGGTTTTTGCTATGAACGTATGAAACAGATATTAAGTCGTTATTTAACTGCGCAAAGAAAACTACTGGTTTGATAATTATACAGTGTGTCGCACTTAGTATGAAGACATCCTTATATTTTCTTTACTTGAAGAAGTACAGGTTTCATTTTTGCACAATCATAGAGGTTGTCGAGTTACATTTTTGGAGATACCCAACTGAAATGTGAACTTCAAGCTCAGCCTAATACTACTTCACAAATAGGGCCCATTCTCAATATTTTGCTACGCGTACGAAATATCAAAAAAAGTTACAAGAAAAAGGTTCTCAGAACGTTATTTTAACCCCATATGCCGAATTTACGGCAAAATTCGCATTTTTTAATATTTACAGGTTTAATTTCCAATTTGATATTGGAGTAATACTGAAACGAAAATTTTGTTGATATTATAGTGTTTAATGTAAAATTTTCTCCATACACATAACTTATTGCAAGTTCAGTTTTTAATTGAATACCAGTGTACTACTAACTGCTCTGCTACTACAAGCAAAATCACCAAACAACCGAATTATTTCGACTTTTTACAGTCAATCGCATTTTCATTTTTTGATTACTAGCATTGTTCGCGGTAAACTTGACGTTTTATCACAATGATATTAAATTAAATACTAGTGTCAAACTTTTCGCTTCAATACCACTCTAATATCAAATAGAAATTAAACTTGTAAATATTAAAAAGAAAATAAAAAAATGTGATTTTTGTCATAAAATTCGGCATACGGGGTTGAAATAATATTCTGAGAAACTTTTTCCTGTAACTTTTTTTGATATCTCGTACGCGAAGCGAGTATCGAGAGTTAGCCCTGTTTGTGAGGTCGTAAAAGGCTGAGTTTCAACTTTTATTCATTACCTCAAAAAAATGAAACTCATTAATTTTTATGACTGCAAAAAATCAAACCTGTACTCCTTCAAGTAAAGAATATATAAGGAGTCTTCATACTAAATGCGACACACTGTATATTGTTTGGAACTTTTGTTTTCCCGAATAACAGTGATTATTTTTTCTATACATAATTGCAATGTTACTGCATATACCACAAAACCAGACGCAAGCCAAGCTGGTACGGCAACGGACGCGATCGCAATAAATGTATTCATGTATCGCATATTTATACTTATTTACAGAGCAAGGAGTTCGTTCTGAGCGAACAACTTTCTGCGAAAGAAGCGAATATTTTGAGAATAGTAGCGAATATTATGAATACAAGATTTGGCACAACATTCGCTAATTAATATCCGCTACATTCAAGAATATAACGAGTATTCCCGAGTATTAAAAACTACTCATAAGTCTCAAGGTTGCGTCGTTCAGGCTTTCACTGAAACGTCATAATTCCTAAAATAAGTTAAATATTTTGAATACGTTCTAAGCATTATCATAAGATAAAATACATATGTAATTCTGTTATTTAGTATTTAAATAGGTAATGCTGGTGACATTTCTTTTATTCCTTGCATTTTATTAAAAAAAAAGATAATACAGGCAGGAATAAAAATGTTATTAAATTTTAAATAAGAAAACAAAAAACTTGGTAAGTCTTGATCATTGAATAAAATTTCAACACTAAGTATATACATTAAAAATTTAATTATGATTAAGAAAATATTAAAATGTCGATACTGTCCGTAAATTTTAAGAAGGATTTAACATTTCTTTGTTCTTTGAACAAATAAGTTCGTTGTTAGTTCACTGTTCACATTATCATAGAAAAAACCCGCACTAAAGAAAATGAATGCAATACTTCAACAATTTTTACAGTATTTGATATAACATATTGATATAAGCATTGAAGGTGACAAACACAAAAACGCTAAATTTAAAGATGTAAATGTTAATGTAATCATTAGAATATAGATTTAGAAGTTAGCGTATTATCGCTTCCGTTGAGCTAAGCGAGTTAAATGAATCCTTGCTTCAAAATCAATGGATGCATGTAAATTGTAGATACATATTAACAGAATTCGATGTGTAGTAAGTGAAAGGATTTAGAAAACATACAGAAGTCTACCTACTGGTATCTTGCTTGTTATATTGTTAACACTACATAAATTCGTATTGTCGTATCGTATGACGAGAAAAAAACCCATTTCGGTAAAAACCCGAAAATCTCTAATTTATTTTAGTTAGAGCTTGTCGAACAAACCTATCTTTATTTTTCTGACTCATTGTTGGGCGAAATTATGGTAATATCTTGTTGATTTTTCTTTAAGTGATATGTGTGGTTTTAGTTAGTCACTTACGTTAAATATGACAGGTTTTAAATATCGCTCACCGGCGGCGTGAACTACCTTTCGTAGAAGGTTTAACTCATAATATAATTAAACATTTTAAAAACATAAAAATTGCAAAATACAATGTAACACCATAAAAACAATATTTACGAAAACTAACAAGATTACAATTTTGGACCAAAGCCATGTGGTATATATATTCATTGTCGCGATTGTCAAGGAGGTTATATTGGTCAAACTTCTCATATGTTGAAAAATAGAACAACTCAACATTAAAGTGATAGTCGTATAGGTAAACGTTCATGTGCTTTGTCTCTTATTTTTCAAAATTTAGACCACAATTCTAATTATGAAAACACTAAAATTCTTCACGTTGAAAATAATTACAAAAAGCGGTTATTTCTAGAAATGGTGTTTTAAATTAACAGCAATCAAAATTCAATTAATTTTAAAACAGACACAAATCAACTTTTAACCATATATTTATTATAACACTTTACATAATATCTAGTAACATTACCTTATTGACAAAAATGTTTTTTTGACTTTTTAACATTTCTAAATTACAAAAACTTTTAATGATATTATTATCAAAATAAATTCAAATTGTAAATATTATTTATATATTTTCGTTACTATTGTTTCATATCCTGTTATAATATTGTAGAATTCCTCCTGAAGAAGTCATTTAATAAATGACGAAATATTGAGGTCACATAAAGTAGTTTTTATTAAATAGATCGCATTACCCATATATCCAATTTTATTCCTCAAGTCCTTATCTATACTCATGCTGTGTTTTTGGACACTCCTAGGATAGGTTCTGAGCCTATATACATACGAAGTTGATGATTTATTTTTTCCTAACACATGCACATTTTCCCCATCCAGGTACCCATCGTAAAGAGGAAATCAATTTATTGCGATCTGTCGTGTTATTTAGTTTTAGAATGCATTGACAAACCAGTCTTTGTACCTTAGGCAGGCAAAAAGTAATAGGGAAGTGTATCTCGCCCCGTGTTCTAACATCAGGTTGGTCATATTGTTAGTAGCGTAATCTGTGACGTTTTAAGTCAAAGTACAACATCAATATATGCTCAGAATGCGAAAAAAGAAGATGGTTTCTGGTGTATTATATTGATTAAAGTTACGATAGTTCTATTGTTCACGTATAAAATCAATATTGTGCATTGTTTGAGAATAATTTATATATTCTGTTCACTTGTATAATAGAGGTTTGGATGAAAGCATGTAACAGAACTGATTTGGAGAGGAGAAACGCCTGCCGAATTATGGAATAATTACCAGAGAGTAGACAAATAAATAACTTTTGTCCATCATGAGCGTAGGCATCGTTTAGGAGCAGTAGGGCTACAAACATGCATATCACCGCAGTACTGTTTAGACTTTTGTAGGGTGTGTTTTGTTAATAGTATTTATCATTTTTGATATACCTACCTATAGGTATATATCTACATATATCTTGAGGTCAAGGATTTGTGCCATTTTAGTTTTATTTTTTTAGGATTTGTTTATTGGTTTATTATCGTCTTTGTTCTCCTCACTTTCCTATTCATTGATAAAATGTTTATGATGAACCTACAGTCGAACACTTAATGACTGCGTACACGTACGCGCTAAAAATGTCACTCCGCAAGTTATTATTGCTTCGTGACAACAAGTATACCTGCGGTGACACAATGTGAATATTATGTGAATAGCGCTAACCGCAAATGGTAAAAGCGCTATCAAAACATGTATGTCGCATTTTCATAATAAAGGTGTTTTAGACTGGCAGCGAACTTTACCATCTATATCCGTTTACCAACTATTTCTGTACTAACATGTCTCCAAATGCATACATATGATGTTAATATAGTAACTTTGTTAGAAGTAATATATAACACTATGTAACAATTCCTATTAACTGTTTTGTCTTTGGGTTGTAACTGTCATTTTCTATTTTCTTATGTTAGAGAAGTGTAAAAAGAGTCAATTATTCCCCACAAACTTTGCTTTTCTGGCCAAGACAGTGATATTTTAAAATTTACAAGTGAACCCAAAATAAGAAGTACATATTATGTCGTCATCGAAAACTAAAGTCATCAGTGACGGGGGTGAATTCATTCACCATAGAAATTAAAATAAATACTTCCGTCAAAGTGACAGGAACCTGCATCTTCGGTTTTAGATTTCGTGTTTTTTTTTTTTGGAAAATAGCATTGTGCATTGTGAACCCTTCCAACCGTCGTCCTGACAAACATGCACTCGCCATGGCCACAGCATTACATAGCCTCAGCTTCCAATACCTACTCACCCTGAGAGAGATCAGGCATCTTCAATCAATAAGAGCGAGTCGTAGTGTGTAAAATATTATAGAACCAGATGACAATTTTATAGATCTGGGATTCTCTAAACCCAATGCCGAGTTTTTGAATTCTAGGCTGAACTTGTGGATGAAAGTGTAAGAATTGTAGGTCAGAGAAAGCGTCACCAAACTTTTTCTAGCTTCTTCACCTATCCAGATGGGCTCTGTTTTGCCACGATGTGACTGGTCTATTTGAGGCAATTGGAGAATTGCCTGTAATCCGAATGAGTGGCGCTTTTTCATTGACAGCTCTTCAAGAAGCTGCAAAGCAGTACTGCTGCGTAATGGTAATAAGTATTCATCTCTTCTCCTGGGTCATTCAGTGCACCTCAAAGAGGATTACTTTAACATCAAGACCTTGCTGACAGTTTTGAACTACAATAAGTATGAGTGAGAGGTCATAGTTCTTTATAAACATATTATTTGATGTTCAAAATTACTTTAGGATGCTTGATTTTGTTATAATTAAGACAAAAGAATTTTTTGAGACTAAATCACCCTTATTTTTAAAGATATCAAAAAGTCCATTAGAAAAAGGTGCTTTAAAATTTGTATTTTGGCATATTTAGGAATTTGAAGCACTTTTTTCTAATAGAGCTTTTTATGTTTTTAAAAATAAGGGTGTTTTATTCTCAAGACAATTCCTTTTTTTCTTAATTTATAGCAAAACCACGCATTTTAAGTAATTTTAAACATAAAATAATATGTTTCTAAAAGCACCAACTTTTATTTTATATAATTTTTTTTTGTATGTTCAACAATAAAAAAAAATCCCATTTGTTTCATGCTTAAGTGGATATACGATATACATAATATACCTGCATTTCAAATTTTCATAGTCACAAAAGCAAAGTTAGAGGGGAATAGAAGTATTTTTATGTTGTTTTGAAGCATAAATAAGTTGGAAATAACGCTTATAACTCCAGGGGAAAAAAGATGTTATATAGTGTAATCATTCGTTGGCGCTGTGGTACCTGCACTCGATCGTATACCTTCAGTTTCTTCATCGATTTTTTCACAGAGTTTGGTTCTGTGGATCATTGCAATCTATTGGAGAAAATGAAGTCTTTTGGTATTAAGGGAAGCGCGGGTTACTTGGGTCAGATTGCTCTCATGTGACGGACTTCAAAGCCTGTGGTTAAATGCTCAAATAAAATAAATATGGGAGTATATATGAACGAAAACAAGAAAACTGCATCGCCTGATTAACATGTTTGAGCTCTATAGCTTATTATAAGCCTATTCTGTACAATCTTTCTACTTTGTTTTTGTGCCTTTATTTTACTAACTTGTACCGACAATTAATATATTATTGTTATTATTATTATTATGTGTTAATACGTTTGTTTATATTATTGTATTACTGTATATATGTATGTCTCGTACGAATAAAACAAAAAGTATTTGCAATTGAGAACCGAGCGTGTCTATATTATTTTCATGACTTTGACAATTTGATAATGGCATTCTAGAAACATATTTTCTTGACACCAAATATTTTTTTGCCTAGGAAAAACAATTCATCATGTATGATTTTTACATCGATTTAAAACATTGATATCCCTACTAAGAACACTTAACTTTCAACTAGAAGGGACTCTTGAGAGAAATTTTAGCGTATTACTATCTATACGGCGCCAAATTAATATTTATTGGTTTGCCGTGATTTAAATGAAACTATTGTAGTTAAGTAAATTTTTTTGTTGATGTGTTTTCTTTTACACTGTTGAAAATATTACGGTGTTGGCGTTAATTTTGCGCTAGTCAAATATTTTAGTGTTGATTTTTACAAACTTTGCCAGACGAATTGACTACATGTGTTTAATAGAACAGAAATTACTAGAATTTGGTGTGAATTCTTTGTTCAGATATGAGGATTACTTATTTTCTCTAGACATTCAGAAGCATCAACCAATCAGAATCTTTCCCTCGGATAGAAATATAGAAACCCCACCAATCTAATACAGTATTGCATTATACGCACCACCTGCATTGCACGTGTATCTGTTACGAGTTTTTTCTGCGTATTAACATATCCAAACAAACCACCAAATGTGATGACTGCAAAGTGTAACCTTGTGTTATTAACGTTAATTCCAGTGGGCGTAAAAACTTCAACATCTTAAAGATGTATTGGAGGAAACTATTTACGTAATTAGTTCAGATTTGAATCAAATAGTATAAACATTCACTTAATTTTATAATGGTTCTCAAAAATCATTTTAAATTAGTACGTTTAGTTGAAACCAAAACTTTTGAATGAGTTGGTTCTGTATTTTATAATTGAGAAAACGTCTTAAAGAGAGAATATTATAGCACTAAGAAATAGGAGTTGCATATTAAAAGACCTTGTGTTTAGAAAACGGTGTTTAATCATCCAATAGATCGCATTTATTTAGTTAAACAGCTAGTAAATTTGTCTAGTCTAGATCAAATAAAATATGACTAGAAGTATATCATAATTCCACGTGTTAGTTGGACAAAATAACCCCTTAGCAATAGACAATACTGACTATCTTTGTTCGTCAAATTTAAACTTCTATAGTTCTCGACAAAATAACACGAAAACAGTGTGGACTATTAAATTAGTCAAAAAGTGTTAAAATTTTCAACAGTGTATGTTTTAACAATAACTTAATGCTTTAAAGTTTGTTTGTTATTCGGATCATTTAGTACATGAAAATTGTCTGTGCATGCGATTCACACGATTGAAATCGCACTTTTAAAGATTTTGCTGTAATTGGCAATACAATAGAGAGCTTCCCCATTTTAAGACTTTCACGCGTTTAACTAATAATTATTGTATTCCCTTCGAAATAACTTGCGTTCTCTTCCGTTTTTACTCTTTATTTTGTATCCTCTTCTACTTGTAGTAAGTATTACTCATCAGTGAAAACATAAACTGTCTGGACAATTATCACCATACTGCTAAGTTTATTTGTAATGGTAGTATTCGCAATTGTTATTCACGTCTATTGTATATCTTTCTAGCGAGTGGGTAAAGATATGTAACGTTCAAGAACATAACCTTGTAGGTAACCCTGCTAAAACTAATTGTATACTGGTTCTGTTTTATATTTTACTAAATTTCAAATGTAATCTATGAATGCAGGCTCTGAATACGTTTCTGTATGTAATAGCTTGCTGTTTAAAGGGCACAAGGTATGAATAAACACTGTGTTTGATATAATTTGTATTAATATTAAGTATCTACAAGAATTTGGTAGTAAACAATACAGAAGGTCTGTTTGCTTTCTGTTAGCTATTTATGGGTATGTTATGTGGATCCTACAATGATTCACTACTGGTTCTTATGACTGATATAGTAATGTATTTATGATTACTTGATCACACGCACTCACTGCTAACATTGAACTGGTTAACAACCTGCTAACTGCTAGTATAAATAAGCTGGTAATGATGTCACACATAGTAGTAAATTACTGTAATTATGCTCACATATACCGGGTGATTTTAAAAAAAGAAATTAGAAAGTTAGATTTTCTGTATATAAAGAGTGACATAGAAAAAACTACAACGCCTAGTACCACGAGATAGCGGAACGAAAAATAACAAAAAAGTTCCTATACCCTGATGTCCGATTGCTTTTTTTTCAAATTACTGTTTTTTATATTGTTCTTGTATTTTAGTATTACTTAGGCAATAAAAAATATTTTAAGGTAGGCTGTAATTTCATGAAACAAAACATTTGGTAAATGTCAAACAAATATTAGCATAGTGTCTTGAAAGTTTTATTTCAAAATGGTACGCTATACTTTCGTAGAATACAGGGACATGATCATGCGTTACGGCGAAGCTCGTTCAAATTCTTCCGAAGCTCAACGGATCTATCGAGAGAGATACCCATTAGGCAAGTTCCTAATGTTAGGATACTTATTGACGTATACATAGGCGTTTGGGAGAAGATGGTTGCTTTAAAAAACCAAAATTTGATTCTGGGGTTAACAGAACTTGTCGTACTGTTGCAAATGAAGAAGCTATTTTGCAAATAGTTGAAGACAATCCTAGAATAAGCACCAGAAAAATAAGTGCAGCTGTACCGAATGTCAATCGTGAATCTGTTAGGGAAGTCCTCAAAGAACAACTTCTTCATCCATTTCATTTCCAAAAAATCCAGCACCTATTGGAACAGGATTTCCTACCGCGTTTACAATATTGCGAGTGGTTGCAAAATAAAGGGTAAAACTTTCTTTAATTTTGTTTACCCATGAAGCAGGTTTTAGTCGCGATGGCATTTTGAATATTCACAATGTGCATTATTGGAGCGATGAAAGCCCTCATCAGAACGTAATAGGGAATCACTAGTATGGGCTTTCTATGAATGTGGGGACAGGTATAGTCGACAATTATCTAATTGGTCCATTTCGAATGCCCAGACGATTGACAGGCGAACCCTATCGAAATTTTTTGGAAAATGAACTGAATACTTTGTTAGAAGATGTTCCATTGAATATTATAAGAGAGAGAAGTCTCCCAATATCACGGTAGACAATCGTGTGAGTCAGACGGCCGTCGACGATCGACTATTGAAAGTAGAAACATACCGGGTGTCCAGTCTAAGATGCAACGGTCTATAGCCGATTTATTATTGTTTTTTTGGAAAAATATTTCAAATAAATGTTGCCTCGAATCATATTCTACACATTTTAAAATTAGTTTCAGTAATGGCGGACTTCCGGTTGTACCGGAAGTAGATACACTTATTATTTGAAATGGAATATCCTGTATATTATTGCACTTTTAGATTCCTTGTTAAATTTAAATAGCAATACGTTAGACATACATTGGGGCTAAGTTGTACCGTTTCCGAATTACATGACGTTTTTCGAAAAAAATGACATTTGCAATGTCTGCGGTGTTTGGAAATATCTCCGGAAATACGAAAGTTAGAAAGAAGCGGTTTTCAGTTTTCGCTTAATCATGAAAGAGCACACGTCTTTCATTTTTAAATTGTTGCGTTTAAATTACAGAACTATTAAATAGGGCTCTGTAATTTTCGAACTCTAAAATCATGGATAACTTGATTTTTTTAAATTGAATGGTATAGCAATTTTTACATAAATGGATATAAAATTTAATTTTCTTTCGTTTTTATACGATTGTTATTGTGTCTATCTCCAAAGGTTTTGGAGATATTTGCCGTTGCATCTTAGGCTGAACACCCGGTATGTAGACAGCCGTCACATACGGACTGCGGTTTTGACACTTCCCCGCAATAAAAATTGAGTTCAAGAATATTTATAATAATAAAGTATAGTATTGTTCTAGGATGGCATCGCAAATTAATAACTTTAGTATTTCAAATCAAATTGAACTACTATTCATATCTTTCTTAGGGTAAAAATTATGAAAATAAAATAATAAATATAATAAGGGATTTATTCCTGAAAAGTACATCATAATAGTGTTTTAAGTAAAAAGAAACAAGCCATTTAGAAGCGCACTTGGAAACGGGTAACACAATATATTACAGGTTACGGATTGTAGAGGAAGTATCTGCGAATGATATAGTTCACATGCATGTAAGTACACCCGGCACAAGAAGTCTTAAGAACACCAATTTTTTTACTGCTAAGAGCATCCGAAATGAGAATGATTTCTCGTTTGCATATGCGGACACGGCTATAGTATTGTAACTTTTCATCGCAGCTGTAATTGTTAATACAGAAGCACTTCTATATAAATAATGTGCTCAGCATACTTATAAAGGAGTTTATTGGCAACATAATACATACTTTTCATAGTATTCGTATATACAAACAAATATTTATGCCTGAATTTTAGTTAACATATCACTACGTATTAATCTATTACATAAGATAACAAGTAAGAATGCAAATAGGTGTTACCGATGAATCTTACGATAATCACGACATTCATGAAACGAAGAAAAGTGATGGACACGAATCAATGTTACAAAAATAAACAATCAATTAAAACGTGATTGTCGGTACTTATGCAGTGTTATTTTGTAATATAC
Organism: Protaetia brevitarsis; assembly: GCA_004143645.1. NCBI lineage: Eukaryota > Metazoa > Arthropoda > Insecta > Coleoptera > Scarabaeidae > Protaetia > Protaetia brevitarsis. The sequence continues at coordinate 56,935 of RXPK01003290.1, forward strand.
AAAAAAAAACTAGCAAACCTTATGACGGAAAATTATGTACTATTGACAAACTATAAGTTAAACACTTACACTTTGTTTACTATATCTTCGCAGCATGTTTGGCATTTGATGGATACCTTTTATATCATCTCGTGGAATTTTGAACGAGCAGATGTTGTTGTTGGTCTAGTAACCAATTATCTGCAATTGGTTACATCCTTGAAACAAGTTTTTCGTTCTTTAAGTAATAAAAAGACGCAATTGGCTTAATTACCTATACATGTGCATACATTTGACGAATTTGACTGTAATGATGTGCATTGCATTCGATCAGATCATGTCTATTGTTGTATGCAATGTGTGCACTTGATGAGGTAAGTGGTAAACACTGTGGGCCGTATTATTTTCCCTATATTAAGCATTAAAAGACTGTGTTTAAAATTTTAACGAATTTTATTAATTTTTTGTTATTATTTTCTCTTGTCTAACGAGTTAGAGAATGTTGCTAAAATCTAATAAAGATAATATTTTAAACAACAGAAAGCGTTCTTTAAAATATTATTTAACTTGACAATTGGCTAAATAATAAATTACTGACAGTTAATATGACAGATTAACATAAGTTGGATGAAATTGAGTTAATTGGTAATAATTAATTGATTGTGAACCTGTGACCACAATTCTCTTTTTCTTCTATTAACACTAGGCTTCGAACTTTTAGATTCTAGTATTAATTTATTTTCACGAACAAACTCCACAAGTAATGCTTTTTCATCTTCAGAAAAGTTCTTTGCTTTTCTCCTCTTACTTTTTCTAGAAGTGGTCCTATTTCATGTTATTATTGTCCATTTTAATATTTAATTTTAATTATTATTTACTGCATAATTAATGTAAATTTCAAGTTTAAGTGTAACTAAAATTCGATAACAAATACAGAAAACGAAACCATTAATTAAATCCCAAATCCGTCAATATCTATCATACCTGCCATTTGACGTAAATAATTGACAACAGATTAATAGACATATAGAATTCGATATTTGCTATGTTGTCGCGTTTAGTTTTTCTAACTGATTATTTTGTTAAAGATGATTTAAACTAAGAAAATAATAAACCATTATTTAAAATTCATTAAGACATTGATTAAGTGCGAACAGTTATTTAATTAAACAAGGGTTAAATAATTTTTAAAATAAGAGAAAATAATACCGCCCTGTGTGTTTTCAATGAAAAAAGGCGGCTAATTTGAACGTTAATAAATTTGTTTGCATCACTTGTCTCATACATCTCAAGTATCGTACATATTGTATAGAATTAGAGCTCACAGTCAGTTTAGTAAATTTATTTCACAACAAGGAATTAATTAGTGTTATTTTCTAGAGCACCAACTCAAATTTTGCTAGTAAGTACACTTCTCACAGGAAAAATCGGGATACCAGCAATCGTGAATTTTAAAATTTCTTGGGTGTAAATGCAGCTTTCAGAGGATATATGCACTTATCAAAGCCATAAATCACTTTTTTGTGTGTATTATTGCGATCAAAGGAAAAATTTAAACAGAAATATATATAGAGAAAAAGGTTTATCATTAAATAAACACACTGGAATTTCGGTGGCGGTGTTTCCTTAGAAATACCGAATACGGAAATATTAATGCAAAAAAAATACATAACAAATAAAAGGCCTTTTGAGTAGACGGCACCATTTAGAAATACATATATATGTATTTAACTTGTTTGATGTTATATAGAGATAATTCCTTTTTAAAAAAAAAAAAACATGCCCATGGATTTTAAAATTATATTACCTATTACTACGGTATTAGTCACTTAGTTTGATTCATGCTCGCGAGTATTCCTTTAGCAATAGACAATATGTCAGCCTCCTGAGTTTTTGAACAATGTGATTTTCACATTGATTAATTACACTAGTATTGATGTATTCATTATTGTTGTTGTTTAGTATTGTTAAATATTGTATTAATACAAAATATTTTTCTATGTTTTAAAAAATTACCAAAAACAGTTTGAGATTATTTATAACATTTTTACAGCAATTAATTTCGCAAAGAAATTATTTATTTTATTAACCCTCCGTTTATTGTATTTTCAAGAAATATATATTAACTGTCGCCTGTGTAATCCAATGTCGTTCTATTTTATTGAAATATAGCAAACACTTTTAGTCTGCAACACAGCTTCAGGCAGTAGCAACGAAAACGTATTAAATACATTTAATACTTTTTGAATTTGATACATCAAATTCAAAAATAAATATTTTAGCACTAACTGAGATTTACGAACAATCCACTTTCTTACAATGTTTGTTATATATTATAAATCCAATAATATTTTAAATAATTGTTAATAAACCTGTCCTTTTGTAAAGATATCCAGTGTTGGCCATATCTCAAGAAAATAGATCAACGTCGTCAGATTACACAGGCGATAGCTAAAATATATTTCCTGAAAATACAATAAACGGAGGCTTTATTGTATTGTATCATAAAATAAATGATTTCTTTGCGAACTTAATTGCTTTATTTAAGAATTTTATAAATAATCTTAAACCTGGTTTTTTTATAGATAGAAGGAAACTTTATAGTAATACAATATTTAAGAATATTAAACAACAATAGTAATTAATATATCAATAATAGTGTAGTCAATAAATCTGTGAAAATCACATTATCCCAAAACTGAGAAGTCTGACTGACATATTGTCTATTGCTAAACTAATACTCGCGAGCATAAATCGAAGTAAGTAACTAATATCAAAGCAGCATTAACAAGTAACATAATATTAAATAAGAAAATCCCATCACCACGTTTTCTTAAAAAAAGAATTATCTCTACATAACATCAAACAAGTTAAATACACATATATGTTTCTAAATGAAACCGTCTATTCAAGAGTTCTTTTTGTTGTTATGTATCTTTTTTCATTGGTATTTCTAAAGGAAACGCCGCCACCGAAACTCCGATTTGTTTATTCTATACATACACTTTTTCTCTCTCTATATTTTTCTGTTTAAATTTCTAGTCGTTACCTTTGATCGCAGTAATATACATAATTAAGTGATTTATGGCTGTGATAAGTGAATACGTCCTCCGAAAGTTGCATTTACAATCAAGAAATTTTAAAATTCTGGACATTGCTGGTGTCCCGATTTTTCCTGTGAGAAGTGTACCTAAGTTGGTACCTCGGCTTCATTACAAAATAGCTCTTTCTAACAATCTGCATATATGTAATTAAATAACAATCTTGAGGTAGTTCCCTATGTTTTATTTTTTAGTCATACATCTTTTTATTTATTTATTTTACGTTTGGATCGATTTTACTGATTTTCTAAGGAATTTTTAATTGTTTTGTTCCACACCTACAATTTTATAAATGGTTTTTAATGCTTTTTAATTTTAGACAAATTTTGCATTTCATTTCTGTTATTTACAGTGTTTTTGTTTTTGAATTTCCAGTATAGGTACACTGATGGCTTTATATTTAATTTTTTATTTTTAAGATTTTGGCGTTATCGTAATTAAAATGTTGGCCTTTATCTGTTTTAAAACTATATTGTTGGGAATTTATGTCCATTTATTTTTTTAAGTTTGTTTAGTCAGCTGTGTGTAAACTTGTTTGCATTGATTGCATCGTATTTCATATACGATATTGCTTTGTTATTGTATACGTGTTTTAGTTTTTGGTACCTATATAAAGAATTTAGAGTGTTGGTAGTTTTATATGTTATGTTGATATTATATTTTTTTTAAAATACTTTTTATTTTTTCTGACAATTGATGTACAGCTCCTACCAAAAAAAAAGTTAACGACCTACGCGAAAATGTATGTGGCGAGCGCATTTAGGATGGACTATAGCTTTATACTACGACTGCGGCTTATCGGTGTAAACAGATGTTATGTATGATTCGTTGTGTACTTATCCGACACAGGATTTCTTGTTTTTATAATTTTGTTTTTGTTATTAAGACATAAACAAGCACGCGTTGAAATAATATTTTTATGTATTCCTTGGTAAAATAGATTTTCTGTTTCTCAATGTTCTTATTGATTTACTAGAATACCTTATTTCGCATATATACGACCAATATGGAATATAGTGGATAGACAAGTTTCTTTCTTTCATTTTCGTAATTTTTTAATTATAACATTTAGCAATAAGTAAATTTGAATATAAATAAAATATATAGTTTTCAATAGTAAATGCAAGGACATACTTTGCTAGTAATGTATCATACACATGTGATACTGTAATAACAAAATGTTTTCACTATAAATTTATTTTATTGTTTTATTTAATTATAACATTTGCATAAATTCATTTCTTGAATCTTGGAGCATCCAAAGTCCCCATTATTTTCAATTACTTCCTAGAAGATTCTCATAGTTCATCTGCATTTTCTGGAATGAAGTCTTTATATGTGTATAAATATATAAAGTCTTCATTCATTTATATTCTGCTTTAATGCAGCTCAAACATTTTCAATAGGATTTAAGTCCGGACTATTCAGAGGGCAGGTCAATACTTGTTAAATAAATGTTTGCGGAACGTATCCATTCTTGCATAATTTGCGATTTCTGCACCCGACAGTTGTCGTGCTGAAACACAAAATTGTCCCCATATTTACCGATGGCATCATCAGATTTATAAGGATGCCTTGATTTCTGCAACACCTACTGCTTTCATTTCAACTATCCAGTGTTCTAATTTTTTCACTATTAAAAATATAAGGGAGACCTAATATTAGTGTCGAGATATACAATCGCAAACAAGAGTTAATTCCAATTTATTTTTCAGTATTATGTTGTAAAAAAGCAATGAAAAGCTAACTATTTAGGAAGTATTGAGAGATAATAAAACAAATTAAAGTTATGCAAAATTTTAATGGAAATGTTTTATTAATTTTATTATGAAAGAATATGCGTATGACATTTGTCCGTAACTGTATGTATTTCAGTTATGCGAGGTTTCAATGAAAAATATGTTTATACATATGTTATAAGAGGCGAATATCAGATAACCACAAATGCTTCCCTTTGTGGTTTTTGCCGCAAACTTGTTAGGCTTTAAATTGAATGGATACCCTTATTTGAAAACTAATAATAGTAAATGAAGGTCGTCAAAACAACTTTCATAGACAATTTACCAAATGAATAGCGGACATAAAATATGAATTTATCAATTACGTATGTGGCCTACTCTTCGGCTGACTTGAATAAAATTACCTCTAATAAACACAGTTGTATGTATAGTTCAACCTGAGAATATATAATCAAAATCGCGATTCAGATTGTTAACCTTTCTGTGGGAGGAGCTGTCCATAAGGAATTGTTACATATTTTAGCTTTGGTTCGTTATTGTTGTGATTGTAAAATTTATAAATTCTTCTATTTACTATTTTATATGAGAAACTACTCGAATAGTTATTTATGCTAGAATAAATTTATTAATATTGTTTAGTATTTCAGGTCTATACATTGAATTAGTTTTTTGGAAGTACGATCAGTTAATGCAATGATTACGTTTGTTTTGTGTCATATAGGTTGGAAATTAAATATAACATATATCACTGAAGCTGTTGGTTTATTGCAGCATTCTGTTAGAATTTGTGTATCTTTTTTAATTAGTTTTATGTTAATTACGGCAATAGCAATAGTTTTAAACAAAGAAACTAATTATGGAGCCAGATGTGTACTGGAAATGATCCAAATTCAAACGCATAGAGACGCTGTAAATGACAGAATTGAAATACAAAATGTTATCTAACATTTATTTCCCTATCATCTGCCAATAACTTGTTTTCCACTTAAAGTTTACTGTATTTAAACTATTACTGTATTTTTTTCTATTCATCTAGTTTACTATAGATATAAGCATAATTAAAGAAATTTGTTCGAATATCTACATGTCTGTGTCTAAAATGTCTGTCTTCCGCCTTATGCGCTCATTTTTAAGATGTTTGTGATGTCTTTCATTTAGTTTTATTTATACATTCAATCACTTAAACGAGGGCTCATTTTATTTTAATTTAGCAATTGTACTTTCATTTCATTACTTTTTCAATGCATCACCTGTAATGTCTGAGGAGTAAGTCTACAGCAACTGCAACATATATGATTCAAATAAGATATATGTTATATATACTTATATATCTTATATATTTGAAAAATTGCGATATCGTCAAATTGCATAACTACTTTTTAATTGTGTAAAAATATTGGTACATACATGAACAACAACTATTACTATTGTTGCTAAATTCTATTTGTCAGTTGGCGTTTACGTTCCATAAGATAGTAGGTATACCCACGCACTGAGAGTAATCTAACTTGCGTAAGATAGGGATGTCGCGGGAAAATTATGTCTTTAGTGAAGATGCCAGTGCTGCCTATCTATTTAAACCTTCACTAACAATGATAAAAATGCAATGGGTATATTGACAGCAGACAGAATAATGACCTATTAATGTTATATAACTGAGTACAATAACCTTCACTTACATACATGTTCTTTTATAATGAAAGCGTGCGATGTTACCTTCACACTTATAAGAACTTCCAATGAACTTCAAATTAATATTGATCTGGGGCAGTAATTCATTATTTATCATGTGTTCATACGGAAATGGAATCATTTCTAAATTAATAAACTATTGAATATTTAAAAGTTTCTATAATTTGCATTTAATTTTCTGCATGTGCGTTTGAGTAATATTTTAAGGTACCCACTCGAAAAACGTGACGCTTTCACATTAGCATATGTCAAAGTTTATTAAATAACTATGTCGTTATATGAATATTGGCGCATATGTGTATACATATACTTATAATTAATAGCTTAAGTCTCATTGTAAAAGAAGAAAGACGCAAGATCTACGAGTGTTTGATTCTAAAATACATACATTGGCTAGAGTTGGCTAATTAATTATAATTAAAGATTTGGTAAACATTTCCTACATTTTTTTTTTCATTTTCTTTCACCGGCATTTAAGTGTATTTGTTCAAAACTTAATTACAAAATTGTGACATTCAGAAAACTTGTTAAAACTAAAATGTACAGTTCTTTGGTGTCAAGTGGATTTGAATGATCTACACATAATACTTGTTTCATTGTTAGTTTGTTGGTGTAGATTAGATGCGCGAGCATGATTAAGAATTCCTTTAGAGGTTAGCATGATATGCACATGTTGTTTTTAATTAAATCACAGAATAGATGCGTAGATACATATTTCCTTGAAATTTTTAAATAATATGTTTTTGGTATTCCGGTAGTGTTTTCCCCGATGTATGCGGCATAATATAACAAAAAATGATGATTAGTTAGCTGAGATTCTTTCTTTCTTTTATAATGAAATTTTATGCATGTGCGTACTGTCTGTAAGGTTATCAGTAAGGCTGTCAGCGTCTATAATTCATGTGTACAGACTTACAGATAACCTTACATATGGAATCTCATCATCAATCACTTTCGGTGTAATACAATTGCTAACTAAGTTAATAAATATTAAACATTAACATGATCTCAAAAGATATCACAAGAACTGGAGTGTACCGGCAAACGGGGTAAAGTGAATGAAAAATATAAGTGTTTCGTTAATATTTTTATAACCTTTGAAAAATTATTTTTAAAAAAATAAATAAAAGTTTGTTCATCATTTACTCAACAGAATCTGCATTTGTTACTGCTACAGAATGTTACCATTTTTTTTTTGGCCAAAGCGTGATTCACTTTACCCCATACATTGCAATTGGGGTAAAGTAAATGAGATGTATAAATATTATATCTTTTTCACTTTTAGATGGTTCTGGGTAAAGATGATTCACTTTACCTAGAACCATCCTATAGTAAAAAAGATATAATATTTATGCATCTGATTAAAAGTTTTTAAGATCTGAATTAGTCAAGAAAAGTTAATTTGATCGAAAATGGTCCAAAGAAAAAATAAATTTTATTCTTTATTTTCTTCTATGTCTTTTTAAGTGACTTGATTTGTATCGCTTTGTAAAATTGCTCTGCGCTCAATTTCAGATATTTAGGAGAGGAACCAAAGTCATAAAATAAATAGAATTTGGAAATATTGCGTATATAATAATATCGTCAAAATATGAATACCCATTAAAAATGGAATCATTTATCATTAAATTCGTTGGTGAAGTGGAGAAACGCCCCGAGCTATACCATTACATTATCCGCGAATATTCAAGGAAAGATATTGTATGGAAAAAAGCGTAGAATGAACTCGCTAAAGAAGTAAATTTATCAGGAAAGAAATAAATTTATTTAACTTTATACAAAAACAACAACTGATATACAGCGTTAGGGAAATGCGTGGGAACATCTGATTTCTGGCTAAATTATGGGTTCTATTAAAAAATAGCCTTAAGAAAAGTATTTGTAGTATATTTATTCTACTTTGTGACATGCTTTGATTTCTAACAACTATCACATGTTTCTAGATATGACGTCATCAGTAGTTTTTTTTTTTAAATCACCCTATTCCTTTTGACCTATTTCAAACCTTAGTCTATGAAATAAAGTTTATTATTATTATTATTATTATTATATCTTTTCACATTGTCGGATAGACACTTTTCCAAGAATTCCAATAAAATACGGTTTGGTTCTCCAAAAATCCGGTCGACATAAAATTGCAATAAATGAAGATAATTCGTTGGATCTTCTTATTAATCTTCAAGAAGAACCAAAACCGTCACTAACAAAACTGTCCTTATATTACTTTACCTTTTTCTTGTCTAAACATAAGTGTTATCCATATAAAGTACATTTGATAAAAGAATTAAATGAAGAACCTCATAGAAGGATTCAGTTTTGTCAGAGAATGGTGGATAAGATTGATTGTAATGGAACTAAAGATGTTAATAGCCAACGTTTTATTTTAATATCTCAAGCCGCGTACCCACCAAGCCGTATATCATTGTAATTCTTGGAAAAGTGTCCATTCGAAAATGTGAAGAGATACAGGGTGATCCATTTAAAAAAAGAACCGATGATGTTATATCTCCAAAAAATATGATAGTTGTTGGAAATCAAAGTATGTAAGACTAGAATAAAAATACTACAAAAACTTTTCTCAAGGCTATTCCTTAACAGAACCCATAATTTAGCCAAGTATCAGGTGTTCCCACATATTTGCCTAACCCTGTATAACGACGTTTCGATATTTCAACCTTTGTCAAGGTATTACAAAAGAATTATTTTTTCGTTTTTTTTCTATATTTTCTTTCATTTATTTATTTTTTTATTTTAAAAACCCTTTATATCTAAATAGATGAAAAAAAAACGACGTAAATTGGTGTATAATTAACCTTTTCTGGTTCTAAAACGCAAGCTGGCTGACGAAAAAATCGTCCGCGTGTACGGACGTACAAATCTTGAGTCGCTTGAGATCGTACATGACGTGCATACCGCTCTGAGTCCGACTCGCACGCGCGTCGAGTGACAGTCGACCCGTGTGCGCTGGCTCTAAATAATATCTGGTTCCTTCAATAAGTACCTATCACGTCACACACTAATGCATGACATGCTAGTTTACGCCGCTTTACGCACAGTTTTAAGCACATGAAGTTGTCAATTATAAAATACACAAACAATAGTTGCTTTAGTTCCTGTCAATGATTATAATCAGGATTTGCTAACTATCAAGAAGCAAGGAGAATTTAAAAAATACGTAAATTCTATCGATATGGCAAGTAGTCGTGATTCTGTGTCATTGTACGAAAGAATGCAGCTAATATTACAAGTGTCGTGCATTACATTCCGCACCCATAAACTTCAAAGTGTTTGTTGTTGTTAATAGTATGCATTTTTACATTTTGAAATTGCCTATTACAGCATTGAATATAATATGTAGATACAAATTGAAAGAGATGTAAGTAACATCGAAACGTTTTTGTCTTGCGAATAAAAGAGAATAAATTAGTGCCGCTTCCCAAGAAGCTTCAATTTATATAAACCAAATTATTACGGCAAAGAAAAAAGAACAAACCTTATCTCATATTTCATATTATGCTTCAATAATCTTCCTCTTACAGAAGAATCCTTTAATAAGGAACTAAATATACTAAAACAAATAGCCATAATGAATAATTACAACTCTAATATAATAGATAAGATATTACAAAGGATAAATTATAAAAGAATGGAAAATGCAGCCTATTTGGATATTACCTCGGAGTCGGCAGTGGATAAGGACAAGTACTACGTTTCAATCCCATATATAGGTCCTTTCTCTTACAAGATTGCTAACATCCTGAAACCATACGTATGTACAACATGTAGCATTTAGAACATTACATCCTTTAAGAAATTTAATTATTAACAACAAAGATAATATAGATCCACTAAAAAAGAAAGGTGTCTATCCCTTGACATGTAATGACTGCCAATGCACATATGTCGGAAGGACCTTTAAAATTTTGACATTAGGATAAAAGAACATTTAGATAGTGTAAAACCCAATTCTACTGTTGACTCTTTATTCGGTAAACATTTGAAAGAAAATGAACACAGTTTTAACATTGATTACGATTTTGCAATATTGCATACTGCCAGAAGAGGTATCTACCTTAACAACCTCGAAGCATTGGAGATACTGAGGCAGCAGCTCATTGGTAGGGACCTTTCTTTAAATTTGTAATTAGTTTTCGACTTCACGCCTCTTTTTCAAGTTCTACTCGAGAGACACCCTGACTAGTGTTGTAAATATTCGGATGATTTCAATAATCGGAATACCCGAATCGGGAGGTTATGATATTCGGAATAATATTCCGATTCCATATTTCACTCTGACATACTCGTATGAGTTGTACGTATTCGGATGATTTAAATAATCGGAATAACCGACTCGGAATAATATTCCGATTCCATGGTCCACCTGATATACTCGTGTAAGTTAAATAAAAATAATCGGAATCACCTGATTCAGAATCGGAATCATCCGAATATTTCAATAATCGGATTCTAAGAATCGGAATCATCCGAATATTTCAATAATCGGAATCAATGAATATTTTAATTCGGAAACTCACAACACTAACCCTAACATATATGGTTTTCAATTATTCTACCATATATTCAGTAGTTTAGTATTTTAAGTTCAGATTTTCAATAATAGATGGTACTATTGAATTGCAATTTCTAGAAAAATTTTCTCTAATTAATTCAACTTCATTCTAGAATCATTTTATATTAGGAGTGCGAAGTGTTAAAACCTCTTTTAAATTATTTTAAAGTGTTGTTTGTTTTAATGAGTGTTAGATTGTCCTTGTCTGTTATTTACATATTTTACTTATTTCAACTCTTTACATTGCACTTTTCAATTTTAATTATATTTTTTAAATCTTGACTAATTTTAAACTTATTTGGAATTGTAAGTATATTTTTAAATAATTTTTAATTTTTAATCTTTACTTTCCTTATCTATCTTATTTATATACAAATATGTAAACTCTATACAATACTAATTGTTATTAATTTACGCTTATTAATTGATACGCTTCTGTAGTTGGCCTGAGGATGCTCGACTAGAGCGAAACCGGTCGTGTTATATTAAAGAACTTTGTGAGGATCAAGACCTTGTTTTCTTGCTTTCCCTTCAATAATTTCTTCTTCTTTTTCTTAAGATTTTAAACAACAAATAAAACTTAATATCTATTGCTCATGTAGTAAACACGTGCATTAGCACGTGCAGCGTTGAATAACCCGACCCTATTCGACAGAAAAGCATCTGTTAGGTAAATTGGGCCCTATACAGCGTGATAAAACAGTTGCCCAGTATATAGGACGCCCGATTTTGCACTTTTTGTTGCCATGATCTTCGAGATTTACTAGATTTTATTGCTTTTCGATTTAATACTTTATTTTTAGATAGTAGATGATAGCAAAGATTAAGAACTTGACTTTATTTGGGTCAACAAAACATTTTGGTAATTCTTAAGCAAGGAACTTAGAATCTGATTTATTGTCATATAACGTTAAATGTACCTGTTAGTATTTTAGCCGGGGATTTTAAGATTTTTTTTACCATATAAAATTTTAATAACGAATCCATTGGCAACTTTTATCATTTCTGGTCTTCTAACTCTATTAATTAATCCCTTAAATATGAAATGTTTCAACAAATCTCATGGATATATCCTATCAACTAATTGGACGTTTTTGCAAGAAATTCGGGATGCAATTGGTGCTGTCAAACACATGCAATTAGTATTTTACACGGTATTCCCATGGTTTCCGTTAGTGTGCGATCTTGTGCTTAATGAGACAATACCTAAAACTATACATGGAATTTCAGCCATAAAACTCAAGGAAACCGACACAGAAATAGAAAAATTCCAAGTTAAGCAAGATAGATAGTGTACATATTTCGCATACCAATAAAACTATTTCGATAGTGACGATTACACTTACATCACCTTGCAATGTGACACATTTGGGAATATCATATTATTCATATTCGTATGAACTTTCCTACATATAAAGTATTTTAAAACATAACATTGACTAAATTAGCTTTTCTTTTGTTCACGCAACATACATGTTTTTAAAACGTATGCCACGAGGACAAGTGTTATTTACTAGTAACATTAGACAAATATAATTAAACAAATTTTTTAGATAATAAAACTGATACTATTATTGTGCTCGTAATGAACTGGACCTATTAAGTTTATTTATTGTTTAATCATTTGAATGATTCTTCACACGTTTAAATATCCGGTAACAGTAATGTGGACACTAAATTGTTTTCAGGGTCGGCAATTATGGCCTATATCCTGTCGTAAATACTGAAAATTATGGTTACATGTGTGTTTATTCTTTATGTTATTTACATATATATGATCAAGTAAATTACTTAGACTATAAATACTAATCCATGATAATTTTTAGTTTCTTAATTAAGTATATAGTGGGTGGGTAGCACAAAATTGCTGTTCTTCGATCAATCCTTTAATTTTTAAAAAATTCACATACAATTAGTTTCGGCTTAGGCCATCTTCCGGTATGTTTGTAGTATCTGTTGAAACTAATGGAAATTGTCAAAATTTTTTAACATTTGATGAAGTATTGTAATGAAATATTTTATATATAAATGGGAAAATTTATTATCACCAAATTTTGGGAGGTTATAAGTTCGAGGTTGAGAGAATACCGTTGAATCTTAATTAAGTATTACAAAATCCTTAAATTTAAGATTCTTAGAAAAAAACTAGTTTTGTTTTGTTTTGCTTAGGAGGAAATTAGTCTAGAAAACAGTTTGGCGGGCAAATATAGTACGAAGTTGATCCACTATGGTATATAGATAGATTATCCATGTGCTACAATGGAACTAAAATTAAAATATCATTGGTTCCAGACCTATATATTTTATCAACAGTCCCAGTAATGCTTTGCCTGTCTAGGTTTCATAAAGCCAAGACTACCTATACGCTGTGTATCAGTCAAATGGAATAAATTTGATAATAAATAAATGGGTACGTATTCGAAAAAACGCTCGGACACGTCGATTGGTATTGTTACTTGTGCATTTTTTCCAACAGAAACGTTTTATACATGGTGCATCATGTAACAGTGGCCAATACCAACTTTTTTTACTTTAAATGCGATACCCTGTATATTATTAAATTTTTGGATTCTTCAGAAAATTCTAGACGTATTTTATGTACAATTTCCTATACCTATCGTCAACTGTTTAGGAAATATTTAGTGTTTTCAGTGGTTTTTTTTTGCAAAAAATAACATTAAAGAAAGAAAATTATTTGATTACGGAAATTCGCTACAACACACTCAAGTACTAATAAGTAATCTGTTTATTTCTTGTTATTGTAAAAAAACAAAAATAATATCTTCCTTTTTACTGATATGAAATAAACGAAAACTGTAAATACTTTTGTTTACTTACTGTGGTTAAAACGCCTGGCCTTAGCAAATTCTTGTCTGCCTGCATGAGAGTTTAGTTGTCAGTGTTATAGTTGTTTGAATTTCGTTAACTACTTAACTTATCAGAGAAATGGTTCATTTAACAGAAATGCACAAAATACTACAGATGATTGGTTATGGAGGTAACACACGGACACAAATGGAAGCTGCTTTCTTATTTCATGAAAAATTTCCAAACTTGCTGCCTATATCACAATTATTAAAATAGAAAAGTAGTTCGCGAGCTTGGACATGTAAGCCAGATAAAATAAGCAGCTGCCAATGCAATAAGTGATGATAACAAATTGGATATTTTGCTTGAGTTTGAGGAAAACCAATATACTTCTAGTCGACAAGCCACCATTCATCGATTATTCGGACATTAAAGGTAAATCAAATGCATCCCTATAAAATGATACCAAGTCAGGAGCTCATGGAAGGCGATTTTGATAGGATTACCTATATATATTATATATATCATATTTTTGTGAATAAATGATGGCAATATGTGTGCAATAACAATGTGATCCAATTAGAATACTTTGGTTAAAACGCCTGGCCTTAGCAAATTCTTGTCTGCCTGCATGAGAGTTTAGTTGTCAGTGTTACAGTTGTTTGAATTTCGTTAACTACTTAACTTATCAGAGAAATGGTTCATTTAACAGAAATGCACAAAATACTACAGATGATTGGTTATGGAGGTAACACACGGACACAAATGGAAGCTGCTTTCTTATTTCATGAAAAATTTCCAAACTTGCTGCCTATATCACAATTAGTAAAATAGAAAAGTAGTTCACGAGCTTGGACATGTAAGCCAGATAAAATAAGCAGCTGCCAATGCAATAAGTGATGATAACAAATTGGATATTTTGCTTGAGTTTGAGGAAAACCAATATACTTCTAGTCGACAAGCCACTATTCATCGATTATTCGGACATTAAAGGTAAATCAAATGCATCCCTATAAAATGATACCAAGTCAGGAGCTCATGGAAGGCGATTTTGATAGGATTACCTATATATATTATATATATCATATTTTTGTGAATAAATGATGGCAATATGTGTGCAATAACAATGTGATCCAATTAGAATATGTTTTGTTTTTTGATGAGTCCACCTTTACATTACACGGTCATGCTAATCGCCCAAATTGCCGCTATTGGTGGTAGGAAAAACCACACTGGATGAGAGAAGAACATACGCAATACCCTGTAATGGTTCATATATGGGCAGGAATTGTTGGAGATCATATCATAGGGCCCTTTTTCATTGATGGCAATTTGAATGGCGATAATTATTTAGCACTACTCCAAAATAATGTCGTGCCAACTTTGACAAACTTATATCCTGATCCAGCAAACCCACAAGTTCCAACGAATATGGTATGGTTTCAGCAAGATAGAGAACCAAATCAATGTCCAGCAGTACCCGGTTATTTGAAGCGATTTTAAGGGGTAAAGTAGTCTCGATGTAAAATTAGACAAAATGTTGAGGAATTTTTGCATGAAAACCTCCTGAATTTTAGGACTTGCACGTAAATTTCCTTGAGCTTTGGGGCAGAATTACAAGCGCATCAGGCAATACTACCGCCAAATAATTTATTACAGTATTAAAATACCGGGTGATCGAATATTACAACAGTAAAATTAAAATATTTATATTTGTCGTTTGTGCTTCCAATATCGAAGACACGGTTTTCTATGTTTTTTTTTTCTTGAAAAGTAGATTAACACACCCTTAGTCGCAATTCGCAATAAAACAATAGTATTTTCGAAGAAAAATGCTGTCGAGTTTGGTCAATTTCACAGTGCTTGTATTTTTACTATGTAATTTTAGAACAGTTCAATAATTTTACAGACGCAAAAGTACTTTCGGGGTGATTATGAAATTTGCAAGTGTTGTTTATTTTACCGATGCTCCAATACGTTGATCGATGACAACTTTGGTACCATGGATTTTACGAGTAATTTTGCAGAAAAAAATGAGTATGTACTTGAATTTGTTGTGCCCAATAGTAGAAATCTAGTCCTTGCTAAATCATCGCAATGACTTAAAATTCTGCCTTTATTACGTATCAGTACACTGACGCACTCTAGTAAGTGTGATTTGGTAATGCCGAAAGCAAGAGCTGACAGCCACAGCAATCCACGTCTGATCAGCTTATCTGTTGTCTAGTTCTCCTTCACGCAGCTGGTGCATACCTGGTTATCCTACCCTAGTCCAGTTCTTCCAAATGAAAATAACAATTAATTAAATTCCCAATTTGTTCAGAAATTTTGCGCGATCCCGCATGAGTTTAAAATGGACACTTCCAAAATTAATCCTTTAAATATTGACTGGCTGTCAAAGGTTGCAGCGACGTTATTACCTGCCGTCTATGAAGGTAACCGATATACTCGTTCTTGATTCCTAAAGCCTTAAGTTAATCACACATTCCTTAAAATATTTCCCACCTAAAGAATATTCTTTGCGGTTCCTTGTAATGACTATTACAGCAATTATCATATACCTACTATGTGTCTATTTTGTAAATGAAAGCGTTTATACACGATACATCCACATATAGTGTGCAAAATGTGACTCATTTGGCAAAATGGGAAACTTTTACAATTACCGTTATCGAAACAAATTGAGCAAGAGCGAGCAGTACGTAATTTATTCAATGCTCTTACGTGACTATGCCGCCTAAGAAAGAGTGTGCCACAAAAACGGTTAAGTGTTGCATAAATTGCACACAATTACTCTCTGGATAGGGAATTGATGTTAATGTTCACTCTTAACGTGGTTCTCCATAGTACGACAGTAACTGGCCTTGATATTCCTGAATAAGAAGTTTGTAATTTTATCAAAACGCCGAATATATAATATAATCTATGTACTGCTGTGAACTGATGGTCCAAGCATATAAGTAGAGGGAAATTAAAAATGACAAAATTAATTAAGCTAGCTCAGCAAAAATGAATTTAAATTCTTTTAGAGATTCTAAAAACTCAGGGAAATTCTTTAAAAATTAAAATGGGCTTTTGATAATTTACTTTCTTTAAAATCCCCAAAAATTGAAATAGCAGATTTAGAAATAAAAGAATAATTAAGGTGATATTAATATCATTAAGTTATTGAAAAAAAAAAAAAAACATTCGATTACAACAATAGGGAAAAAACGTGACACAGAAGGTGTCGGATTAAAATAACCCTTTGTGAAACTAAAATTTAAGAAGGACAATTCAAATCCTTCAGCAAACAAAATGGTGAATTCGTTCTAGAAGGAATTTCAATACAAAAAAAAAATAAATCCACGTGGTTTCAAAAATTCAAATAACGTGAAGTAACAAGCAAAATTAACAATGAAATAAAAAACAAGCTCTCAGCTTCACTTCACCTTCCCCGAGGTGATAAAATTAAAATTAAATTGATAACTACAAAAAAAAACAGAAAATTTAAACTCTACACGCGCTTTCTTCTAAAACGAATATAAATAAACAAAAACTTACTTAAATTGTGCACAAAATAAGAAGAGAAGTCTGAATACTGATTAAAAAATAAAATTAAAACGAAACAAATGACAAATCGTAAAAAGGGCTAAATGAAAGATCTCAAAATTTTACAACTACAACCTCCCGTCACTATTCAGACTCTGCCTAACGTGGCCTCACGCAACGCGTATATACAAAACAGCTGACTGCGCGCGCTCTGCAACGGCCGCAAACAAACATAAAAATCACCTTATAAGAAGGACATAAGCAAGATAAACTAATGCTAAACTTATAATCAAAGAAAAATGAACTAACTAACTGAACAATTAATTATCCAACAAAACTACTAACTTCAAAGTAAAAAGTAAAATTAGTGAGAATTTGCGCGCGTCAAAGCCAAAACATGAACTTAGAAAATACACAGCATAGAGTTTACACAACCGGGGAGACATATCACAGCACATCTCCCAATTCTTAAGGGGAAAACGAAAGTTTCGGAGAAAATAGAGTGTTTCTCCTTAAAAATTGTCCGCACACGAAAAAAAAACAAAAGTCAAAAGTGTCTCGCACAAAACAAACAAAACAGTATCTCCGCACACAGGGGTGAAAACGTCACTCACGGGTGATGAACCTACCCGGGGTCGTGGTGGAAGTGCTGGAGTGCTGAAATGTGATAACGCCCCTTGTTCTGCATACCATCCAACGAATGAAGTTCATAAGTGACTCCATCAAAAACTCTAGCCACTCTATACGGTCCCACGAACGGTAGTTCAAGTTTTTGGCAGATCTGCCGATCACGTCTGGCCACACGGTACCGACGAACTAGGACAGCATCACCGACTTCGAACCGAGTACGCTTGACGACCTTCGCGTTCTCTGGCGAACGTAACGATCTCCACGGAGCTGCAGTTTCCTTCTGGCTTCATCAGTGCGAGCCTCGAGGTACACATCCTCTTCTAAAAGATTCCAGGGACGGCTGGGCATCCTTCCATACATCAACGTATAAGGACATTCCTCCGTGGTGGTGTTAGGAGTTTGATTGATCCAATCTTCTATGTTCTGGACATGACGAACCCAGTCGGTGTGGCGTTGGTGAGTCTGCATTCGGAGGAACTTCACGACTTCTTGGATGTATCTCTCGCAAGGATTTCCACAAGGATGACGTATAGAACAGAAAGACACTCTTATATCACGCTCTAACATGGCGTCAGTAAAACGATGAGTATTAAAATAAGTCGCATTGTCGGCTAGAATGCGTCGCATCTTACCTTGATGCAAGATAAAGTTATCAATACATCTAATAGCAGTATCAGTATTATAAAATCTAGTGGGAAAAAGTCTTACAAATTTAGTAAACACATCAACCATCACAAAAATGTTCCGGTATCCAAATGATCCAGGAATTAAATTTCCAAGAAAATCGATGGCAACTAGGTCGAGTTTTTGTCCAAACGATGCTCTTGATAACATCTTGACAAGTTCGGTTCTTCGTTTTTCCAAGTTGACACTGAAGACATGAGCGTACAATGTCCTTGGCGATGTTCTTGTCTCTGACAGCGAAGAAAGCTTCTCTGAACGTGAGCCAAACTTTGTGACCTCCAATGTGTCCAAGGGATTCATGAATTAGTAACATTGCTTGACGAGCATACACTTCAGTTAATACAACGTTGAATTGACCACGTAACCTCTTCATTAAAACGCCATCTCTGATCACATACTCTTTATAAACATCTTGGTGAACTAATGCCTCTCGTATACCATTGAAACATTCATCTTGTTGAATCTCATTTATTCTGACAAAGTCAAACAACCCCTCGGCTTCATACATATTATATGTATTTAACTCAACATGGTTAAAATGGCTTTTTAAACTGTGCATACGAGATAATGCATCAGCTGTTACATTAAGTTCTCCTTTTATATGTCGAATTTCAAAAACATACTCGAAAGTAGCAGTGACCAACGATAAATGCGGTTGTTCGAAAACCGTGTTGACATTAACGAGGTGAGGGCAGCATGATCAGATTCTACAATAAATTTCTTACCAAGCAAATAAAATCTTAATTTGCTTATTGCATAGACAACGGCTAGCATCTCTTTCTCAGAAACAGTGTTATCTCATCTCATAGCTTCTTAAGGATTCTGGAAATAAAACAAATTGGTTCCTCTCCACTTTGACCAATTTGAATTAAAACACCACTAATGGCTATGTGTCACTGGCATCGACACCGTAACAAAATTCCTTATTAAAATCGGTAAAAGTAAACATAACGACTTGTGAAATTCTGACTTTACATTTTCAAACGCAGCTATTCTCTCAGCTGTCCAACTGAATTTCTCATTCTTACGCAACAATTGGAAAAAAGGTGCACTGATGTGTGCTAATCTTGGTACAAATCTCTTATAATAATTTATTATTCCTAAAAATCCTCTCAACAACTTAACACTATTAGGTCTAGGGTACTTCTTAATGACTTCTAGCCTAGATACATCTACTCTCACATGATTCTGTGATAAATCATACCCCAAAAACTTTACTTCACGTTTCATAAATTCACACTTCCGAAGGTTCACTTTCAGACCATTCATTGCAAGAACCTCAATAACCTTACGTAAATGTAAAAAATGCTCATCTAAACTTTGCCTAAAAATTAAAATATCATCAATATAATGTGCTACAAATGAATTAAATGGTTCTAAAATCTGTTGCATAGCGCGTATCAAGGCGGCAGCCGAACTACTCAAACCATAAGGTACAACCTTAAATTGATAAACATTACCATCAACCATAAAACCACAAAATCTTCTAGATGCCTTGTCCAAAGGTACCAACCAAAAAGAGCTCTTAAGATCTAGTTTCGTAAAATAATTTGCATTTGTACACCTTGCTAATAACGTTTCCACCGTGATCGGTGTCTCAAACTGCGGACGAGTGCGCTCATTAAGACGTCGAGCATCGAGACACAGACGGATGTCTCCATCCTTCTCTTTCACAACGACCAAAGGATTGATATACTTAGTAACGCCACGCTCAATCACACCATCTCGAAGCACCTGGGAACTTCCTCTCTTACTTTCTCCTGCATGGCCTTGGGAATGGGATAATTCTTGATCTTGTAAGGCTTTGACTCATCCACCTCAAGAGAGTGCTCATAATTAACAGCAAAACTAGGGAATTTATCTACTAGGGAAACATACTGCTTCAAAATTTCTTTAACTTCCGATTCAAACTTCACATCACAATTAATTTCAATTTCATCAACATCATCTGGGGATTCTATCTGGGAATTGTTTACTTCAACTAACTCTAACTCTGACTCTCCAATAACTTTAACCTCCTTATCCTCTTCAGATAAAACTACACCTTGTACATCATCACTTTCAACAACTTTTCCGCAACTCTGTATAACCTTCTTAAAACTATCACTCTTTTCTCTCATTTCATCATTTTCATTTTCCTTTTCTCTGCTTATATTATTAACTACTTTCTCCTCATCAGGAGTCTCAGAACACCAATTAAATCTCTCCCCTTCTATCTGAACAAATTTCCTTTCTACATCTATAATTGCTTTCATTTTGTCTAGTAAATCAATCCCAATAATTCCGTGTCTGCGTAATCCTCTTACAGAAATAAATTCTCCCAGAAATTTAAAATTGTGAAGTTTATATTCAGTAACAAAAATTTTATTGATAACAGCAATCACTTTCTTTGTAGCAGATACTATTGTGATTTTTCGAGTTGGAATGAATTTCCCTAAATTTTCTCTCTCTAATACTTTTATAACTTCCTCATCCAAAAATGAAGCCTCACTTCCCGAATCAACAAGACATTTATAATCATTATTCCCAAATCTAACATTAATATGTGGCAATTCTAAATTCATAGATCTTATCGTCTCATTCCGCATCATGGTGTACAATTTAATCTTTTTGGTTGGTTCAATTAAAAATCCTTCCCTCGAGCTTCATCCACTAATTCATCCGCCCTTGATACCGCTTTTTCCGCTTTAAAAGATACCCTTGTGTCTTTTGGTATAGTACCAGTATTGTTTGACAATTGACTTTTAATCTCTACATTATTAACATTACAATTTGTAGACCCTTGCCCTGGTCCTCTGCTATAATCTCTGTCAGCTGACTTAAATAATTATTGACATAGTGTGGGGAAGCCACTTGATTTGTGTTTGACCTTGTCTGATCACCTGAACGACGGTCATTTATTAGCTGAGGCACGTTCACTCTATCATTGTTTGAACTCTGACGTTCACCATTTCTACGATTAATACCCTGACTCCTGTGGCATAGGGAGCTGGTTCGGCGTTACGTTAAACCGTGAAGGCTGTTGACGTTTGAATCCGTCACTTTGCGAACTAACAAATGCCTGATTTTGGTTGACATTATTTTCAGGTCTTCGCGTATTCCAAGAATTGACATTGCTTTGTTCCGCATAGTCTAATCTCTTAATTAGTTCCAAAAACTGACTAATAGAGGTTATATTCTGCATCGCAACAGCTTGCGTGACCTCAGGTTCAAAATGCCTGGACAATTGAGTGATTAAATCTGATTCTAATATTGAAGGTGATAAATATTTAAGGACATTGATCTTTTTTATGACATAAACCTCTCTACTGTCTAAACACCTTTTCTATATGCGCCTAAGAATAAATTTGTTCTCACCCTTAACTGTTATTGACTGACTCCAATATGGCGCTCAAATGCTTCCTTGAACTGCTCCATGTGGTTATATCATCTGCGACAAATTCAAACCAAGTCCGAGCTTCATCCTTCATGCAACTCCTGGCAACTTGCAATTTATTCCGGTCTCCAGGAATGGACTCTACAAAATCATTCAGGTTTCTCAGAAAAGCCATCGGATTGTGGGTTGCTAATCCGTAAAATTTCGGTAGCTGCTCCACTTGCACAGGCAATGAAAATTGAGACCATTGTAAGGTTGAAAATACTGGAACTTCTTTCATTCTGAATATCTTTTTTGAAATTTCCTCTTCTGCTTTTTCCACACTTTCTGCTATTTTCTCTTTCATCTCACATTCTATAGCCTTACTTTATCCTCAACCATATTCTCACTCTCATCCCATTTATTCTTCATCTTGCTAATCTCTTGATGACAAAACTCTATCGCAATTTGATTTGACGTGCTCCTTACTGTGTTTATCTAAAACTTTACTTTCTATTTCTTTAACATTTTATCAATTCGTTCAACCTCAAGTTTACTACCAAATACAATTTCCTCTAATCTTTTTAAACAATCATTTTGCATCTGTACCAATTCTTTGGTCTCAGCAAATCACTTCTTTTTATTAGCAATCATAACTCTTTTATCATTTTCATCATATCATTCATACTATTAATACTTTCCTTCGTATTTTCCGCCTCGTCTTTCTGTATACGCACACTCCCATCCTTTCCTTGTCCTCAACTTCCGAATCTCCCATTGACGATCTGTTTGTTCCTGCCACATCCGACTCATCCTCACTGCCAATAGTTCTTGGATTCCGCCACGTCTGGTCTTTCGGAACGTAGACTTCCTGTTGTGTGGTGAGCTTGTCCATATTCATTCCAGCAACGGTATAATATAAAAAAAATTTAAACACACGAAAAAAGATCAGTTTGTCTGAGCAACGCGAAATTCTCACAAATTCAAAACACGGGATCCTAATCTTACTAATTACAATTACAAAATCGCGCCGCACGTTGGGATGCCAAAAAATATATGCTGTGAACTGATGGTCCAAGCATATAAGTAGAGGGAAATTAAAAATGACAAAATTAATTAAGCTAGCTCAGCAAAAATGAATTTAAATTCTTTTAGAGATTCTAAAAACTCAGGGAAATTTCTTTAAAAATTAAAAGTGGGCTTTTGATAATTTTACTTTCTTTAAAATCCCCAAAAATTGAAATAGCAGATTTAGAAATAAAAGAACTAATTAAGGTGATATTAATATTCATTAAGTTTATTGAAAAAAAAAAAAAAAACATTCGATTACAACAATAGGGGAAAAAACCGTGACACAGAAGGTGTCGGATTAAAATAACCCCTTCGTGAAACTAAAATTTAAGAAGGACAATTCAAATCCTTCAGCAAACAAAATGGTGAATTCGTTCTAGAAGGAATTTCAATACAAAAAAAAAATAAATCCACGTGGTTTCAAAAATTCAAATAACGTGAAGTAACAAGCAAAATTAACAATGAAATAAAAAACAAGCTCTCAGCTTCACTTCACCTTCCCCGAGGTGATAAAATTAAAATTAAATTGATAACTACAAAAAAAAACAGAAAATTTAAACTCTACACGCGCTTTCTTCTAAAACGAATATAAATAAACAAAAACTTACTTAAATTGTGCACAAAATAAGAAGAGAAGTCTGAATACTGATTAAAAATAAAATTAAAACGAAACAAATGACAAATCGTAAAAAGGGCTAAAATGAAAGATCTCAAAATTTTACAACTACAACCTTCCCGTCACTATCAGACTCTGCCCTAACTGGCCTCACGCAACGCGTATATACAAAACAGCTGACTGCGCGCGCTCTGCAACGGCCCGCAAACAAACATAAAAAATCACCTTATAAGAGACATAAGCAAGATAAACTAATGCTAAACTTATAATCAAGAAAAATGAACTAACTAACTGAACAATTAATTATCAACAAAACTACTAACTTCAAAGTAAAAAGTAAAATTAGTGAGAATTTGCGCGCGTCAAAGCCAAAACATGAACTTAGAAAATACACAGCATAGAGTTTACACAACCGGGGAGACATATCACAGCAGTACGTACCTGAAAAGTGCTGAAATACTAGAAAGACACCTTTATATTTATCGAATAATCAATTTTTTTAATAGAAGATCTTTGTTAGATTTAATATTTTATTGCATTTTTTTTTTATCTAAAAATTAGAAAGATGAAATAAACCAAAATTTCAGTTTTGCGGAATTCATGCCGGACAATCTTTATTCCCAAGTTTTTAAAATTAAATTACAGTCACGAAGGAGAATATAATAATTCATTAATCTGAACAACTTTTTTTAATAACATTTTGTCATATCTCCTAAAAGAAGGCACTCAAAAGTTTCCTAACTTTTCTGCTGTACTGTATTCTTACCGCACTGTAACGTGAAATAAAACATAACTTAATTAAATTAAATACATTTTCAATTTCTATGAATCATGATATTAAATGATGAAAGTAACTGTATAGCAGTGGAATACACGAATATATTTCGATTAAATCGAATCAATATAGTTCAACTGAATTACTACTGGAAAGTAATTCATTTAATTTGGAAGAAAGCAGGGTTCATAAATTTATGCCTAAATGCCTGTATGTAAGATAAAGAATAAAATTTTCCTAACACAAGAAAACTAAACTAGGTAATATGCAAATAATAAATACATATTCATATATATTTTTTGTATTACCGAAGATACCATAAACTTCGAGGTTTGAGGCACAGATGGTCAAATGGTTGAAGTCAACATTGTGCGTATCTTATAATAAGAAGATTGATTATTTTGCTTCTTATTATACAGTGACCGGCATAAATATTGTAACATAAGGGAAATTTTTTTATTATTAAAATACACTAAAACTCTTTTTTGGGGATAAGTTGTGCATGCCTAGGAACCCCAAAATCTATTTTGACGCACATCAGGTGACCACTAGTATGGCGGTAAATTTAAAAAAATATGTTGTGAATCTTCGAAAAGTGAGGTTAGGTAACATGGTATCCAAAAAAGCTATTTGAAAAACTTACTTAGAATTAAATTCTGAGGCCATTGCAAATTTTTGTAGATACTTTAAAAAAATTAAAAATTACAATTTTTCCAAATATTGATTAATATAATTACATATTTCATTTCTTTTTCGTTTTTAGCAGCTCAATTGCAGTAGTATTTCTAAATTTAGTTGATACTCAAACGATTTTCTCAATTTTTGCATAATTAACACCGCGAAAACTGAAAAGTACACTTTCGGCATGACAGTTGTTGTTGCAAGGGACTGTATTTTGAAGTAATAAATAAAATTTTACAAACATTTTTATTTTAATCCGCGTAATAAACATTACTTTTATTGAAAATTATAACAATTTTTTGTTTTCTGCACTAAAGTAGAAACCGTTAGTCTAAAACTAATAACTCATAATAAATAGTAGGTAAAATAAAAATAGTTTAATGTCTATGAAACTTAATAAAAGTAAATGATTAATAATAAGGTAGGTGCTTACTTAATTTTAGTGAAATTTTAATTAAGCAAAACATTTAAACAATAACTAATAGTAATGAACAACTTGTTAGACACATATAACGTTCTATTTCTTATAGAACTTACCTTACTTATAAGTAAGGTAAGCTCTGAAATTAGAAACAACAAGTAGTAAACTATTTTATTTTCTGGCAAATGAGTAATTACTACCATTTTTATTTTACCTACTGTTTATTATTCGTTGTTCTCTAATTTCAGAATCTACTTTAATACCTTCGGTATGCGCATGTAGTGTTATCAGACTAACGGTTTTCACTTTAATGCAGAGAAGAAAAAAAAGTATTATAATTTTCAATAAAAATGTTTGCTAAGTGGTTTAGAATGAAAATGTTTGCGAAATTTCCTTTATTAGTACTCTATACAGTCCCTTGCAACAACAACTGTCATATCGAAACGTACTTTTCAGTTTTCGCTGTGTTAATTACGCAAAAAATGACAAATTTTTTGCTACTGCGCAACTGTCACGAGCGATTTGTCGAGCTGCCGATTGAGCGAGTCACCTAACGCAATCGGCTTTCTACAGCAATGCGAAAGCGAAGTAACAAAGCTGTGCCTGCTACGCTAATATATCTAACATTCGCTTATATGCGGTAGTTCGTATGACATCGGGTGACCATACAATGAAAACGCTTGCGGTATATGCATATGCTAGGATCGAGTGAATCAATAGGACCATTGCGGATTAAATCTTTTATTTAGTAAATAAACAGCATCATGTTTGGCTTTAAAATGTGCAATGCTTCATGTGTATTGTGCTGTTTTCTGCCAAGGAATTCATTTTTGGTGAAAATATTTCAAAATGAATGTTACTCGAATTCCTCTTTTTAAATTATACTGTGGTAAACTTGTTGGGACTCTTTTGTTTTCCATATTTATGCTTTTATATTTGTCAATTAAATTTAGATAGAAGAGGTTGTATTTGTTATAACACCTCATAACCATTAAAATTAAAGCACCAAGGTAAACGTTTGATTGTTTACTATGGAATACAAATTTACGTAAAAATTTAAAATCTTAATGCCTTTAATTTTAACCTAATAGAGGCACTTAGCGATTATTAATTATCAGACTACCGACCCCTCTTACAATAGACGTCAAAATGGTCCATTATGATGAAAGAATAAAATAACAACAAAGAAACGATAAGACAAAGATGCATGCACAACTATTCAAAACAATACAAATAACCACGAAGAAAGCAGAGCTTGCACAAAATTAAACACGATAATTAAATAGGCAAGTAAATGTCAAGATATGGTTGATTAATAATTTTGATTGAAGTCACATTAGAACACAAACTAATTATTCTACAACGTTATTAGATGTGTTTTTCGTGAAAGTATGCCTTAATGAAGAAATGTTAAAAACAGCATTTAAATCAAAAGGAAAACGTTTAGGAAATAATACTAGTAAAAATTCTTCTTTGAACTAAATTGTAGCTATCTCTATTAACAGACATGGAAGAGTAAGATTTAGGCAAGCACGAAAAGTTTGAATTTCAAGAAGCGCATGAATATAAACGAAACATGACACGACATGTTAACATTAAGATTTTTTAATCAGACCCGAACTAAGAATGTTACTTCGTGTGGTTTCGCGACAATTATGTTCTATATGCAAATGGACACCAACGCAATACGCCTACTAACCCTATTAACCTTGAATATCATCTTATTCATATAGTATTTATAATTACTAATTAAATTGATTTAATTTAGTTGTAATTTTATATCCACAACCAAGTATGTTTCAATATGAGGGGGTAGACGTGAAACGGTTTAAGTGCATTATTTTTAGTTATGAGCTCAGTTACAAGCTGGGGTACAAAGTTAGTTGTTGATTAATGATATGCGAATATGCTAACTTACCTATTTGTGAAAAATAGTACTAAATAAACAGTTTTGCGTGTATAATTTTACTCAACTTTTAACTATTATTTTGAGTAGGTACTCAAGTCGTTTTTTTTTTAAAACCTGCACTTAAACCTTTTTAGTTGTGATCTCTTCATAGGTTCATGATTGAATGTGGGCACTCTAGGGTTGAAAAGATATTTTCTTTTGTTATTTTTTGAATATGAGAGTATTTAAAAGATTCCAATACCAAATTAATAATAATAGTGTATCAATAATAATTCAATGCTCCAATATGATATATAAATTAGGGATGAATGGCCAAAAATAGAGCACTATCGGTTGAAATTATTTATTTTGTCAAATTGCGACGTTTCGACTAAACATTTAGTCTTTTTCAAGCCAAAAAACAAATCAAATAAAACCTCGTTATTCAGTTCAAAGATACACATATTAATGAACTATAAATTAAAGAACTGAATAACGAGATTTTATTTGATTTGTTTTTTGCTTGAAAAAAGACTAAATGTTTAGTCGAAGCGTCGCAATTTGACAAAATAAATATTTTAAACCGATAGTGCTCTACTTTTGGCCATTCATCCCTAATTTATAATAATAATGTATATTTGTCGTTAGTTTAAAAAAAAACATGGACATTGTCTTATTACAATTATTTCACAATAGAAATAACACCACAATAATGAAACTAAAAATATACGTTGAATATAAAAGCTAAAAATTTATAAATTCCCTTAATATCATAAAATCTGTGTTCTAACAAAAAATCTTTTAATAACTTCTTAAATCCATGCATCGTTGGTGCTAATTTTATTTTTTCAGGTAGTTTATGATAGTGTGCTATCGATCGATACTTAGGACCACATTCAAAAAGCGAAGTTTTGTGAACCGGAATACTAAAGTTATTACATGCTCTGGTTATCATTGTGCCATATACGTCCGAGTTCTTTAAATATTTATTAACGTTTTGCCTACAGAAAACTAATAGTTCATATATGTATAGGCTACAAACCGGCAGAATACCCAATTCCTGGAATAATGGACGGCATGTCTGTGTGGAAGTTGCACCCACCATGCACCTAATTACTTTTTTTTTTGTAATAAAAATACCCGCTGCAGGCATGGCGTGGCACCCCAAAATATGACTAATGAAAACTTGGTAACGATTCTATAAAACCTGTAAAGTATAGGTATTTTGGTTTTAAGTAAATAAGTCAAAATTATTTATAGGCTTATAAGAAAAGTTTCCTGATAAATTTACTTCATTCTACGCTTTTTTCTGCACAATAGCTTTCCTTGAATACTCGCGGATAGTGTAATTATATAGCTCTGGGCATTTTTTCACTTCAACGAATTTCACGTTAAATGATTCAATTTTTAATGGGTATTCAAGAGCTTTGAGAAGAAAAATTCGCGGATAATTAATAATACCACAACAACGGTCACTGTATTTGTTCTTTCCAGGGGTAGAACCAGAATAATATTTTATGTATAGCTTTCACTTAATAATAATAATGATACTACTAATAATAATAATATAAAAAAAAAATGATAATAATTTAACGGGTCGATTGCAGTCGTCGTTACCAACCGCATCGCAAGGGTCGAGAGTCGCACGCGTCGCAATCTCGTCATGTCCGCGTCGAGTACGAGTCGACCCGTGTGCGGCATTCGTATCATTTGCATAGGAAGCCGAAAGGCAACAAAATCGCTCTGAGTTCGAGTCGCACGCGCGTCGAGTGACAGTCGACGCGTGAGCGCTGGCTCTAAAAGTATTTATTACGTCAAATAAAAAAGAATTGTGAAACTGTGTAGAATGGTCGCTTATTCAGTAAAACCAGAGTTGGGCATTAATCGATTAAATTTCAATGGGAGATTTAATCGAAATTAATTTAATTGGAAATTAAATTAATTGTTAGTTGACAAGTAAATATGTAATCATCAATCAGGCTTTAGCAAATATTTTAAATAGGAGTTTAGGTACTAAATTAAATTTGAATGCGTACAAAGCAGAGGCGGCAAAGAAAGCCTACATTAGATCACGGGAGAGTAGAATTTATTGCAAAGCATTGGTCAAATATCTCGGGATTATTTTAGATAATAAATTAAATTTTAAAACGCATATTCAGTATGTTACATAACATATATTGTCAACTAACAATGAAATTAATTTCGATTAAACCTCGATTGATAATTTGAATCCGAAATTAAATAAATTTCATCGATTAATATCGAACTCTGATTGTGAGCAATTAAAAAATAACGATTGAATAAAATTAATCCGGCCAGAAAATTAAATTAACTTCAATTTTTAATCAGTCACTTCGATTAATAATTGAAAATTTATCGTCCGATATAGGTATATAAACGTGTATAGGCCTATGATTTGGCAACTCCATGAAACTTTACATGTAAAGTCCTTCACAAGATATTTTTTGCTGGCATGGTATGTAAATATGGATACATAACAAGTTATGCTGCGTTATGATGTGATCATGTAAAAAAATTCTATTTCGCCGAACCAATAAAATTACTACGCCAAAGAGAAATTCAAATTTCTGTATAATATACATAGTTGTGACATGATGATATGTTTACAGTCAAAATATTTAGAGATGCCCTTAGACTGAAAAATGCAAATTAGGAATTTAAATAAATATTTGCATATTTATATATAACGGTCTGTAGTTTTTTATACTACACTAATGTCTATACGTTTGACATTTATTTTTTTAATAGATTTGGTTTTTTAACTATCTAGTAAATTAGTTCTCCCGCATTCATGATTATACGCATTTATTAAGAATAAGAGTCTAAATGATTGGACTTATATGAATTTGTGGTATATTTATTAATTATAATTATCAGTTTGTCAATGAATAATAGTAAATTTTGTCAGTAAACATTAAATTTATTTTGAATACTATGAAGAAACTCCTTGTTTAAATGTGTAGTAATTGTTACGTATACGCATCTAGTTGTACTTCGATTATAATTAAATTTTGTGCATTACTTAGAAATAAGATTACAAGTTTGTAGATATACATCAAATAAATCTTAGAGAATGTATTCAGATGTCAGAAGTAACTTGATAATTTAAATAATAAAGAATATTTGCTACTAATTAACATGCAACCTTTCCTTTTTTGCACATGAATTGCAGTAATAGTTATTTGTATCACTAGGCCAGAAACTACAGTTTTGCAAGTATGAGTACGGTTTGTGACAAGTATACGAATACTCGCAAAAGAGTTTCTGGCCGTGTGATACACAATGGTTTTTGGGCCGACAAATCTTAATTTTGTATTGAAAATAGAAAAGAAATTTTGGCACTAGGTAGTTGACAGTACAAGTTGGCACACATGTTACATACCTTAGTATTTTGACGTTTCTGAGAATGAATCATTTTCTGTAATTTTTTTTTCTAGTTTAATATCTATTTATCAATAATAAGTGCAATGAAGAGACCTGTTTATCTTAGAATGATTGAACAGTAACTTAATGACAATTTATTACACGTCTGCCATGTGGAATCTAGTGTGGCCAACTTTTAGTGATATTTTTGCCTGCCTTTGAAGTATTGCAAAATGAGTGTTTCTGGACGGAGGCGCAAAAATCTTTTATTTCATAGCAGTGTGTTATAGCAATGTAATGTTATTAGTTATTAGTCAAAAATATGTAAGCAACTAGAAAATTTTAATATAGCAAATTAGAAATACTTCATTGCATGTCGGATGATGTTAGTGGTTCGTTTCATTTCGGGAGCACACTATCAGATCATCACTTCGTCAGTTGTATGAGAGCCGCATGAGAGTGTAGTCGATATTTGTTTAGTTCAGGATCTCGATGCATTAAGATTTTTTATATTTGTTATTCCTTATTTCCTTTGGTTATTTAATCTTCTCTATTTAAAATAAGTAAATATTTCAACGATTGTTAATTACATTGGTGTTTATCGTTGTTCTTCTATTATTATTTTTGTTGTAATAATTGATATGTTCTCCCTTGAAGAAAAGAAATTCGTAGTAAAACGTCGTCCTCTCAAAGACCACAAAATGGAGAAAGGCATACCTATTTTAATTTGCCCTGCAGTAGAAGAAAGGTTGCGCACACCTAACAGAAAAATTGCAGAGCAGCTGAATGTTTCCCACAGTACGACTTACAGTGTTTGAAATAAAAATAAATATCGATCTTATAACTTGAATGAAGCAAATGAAATATTTCCTAATAACAAATGTGACAGATTTAAAATTTGTGAAGCAGTTATCGAATGTTGCATCAAATGACGAAAACATTTTATTCACTGACGAATCCCTGTTTCTTGTTTTCGTGTTGCATGGAATCACAATTCCTCTATTACACGCTATTGGTCTAAAGAAAATCAAAACATAACGTACAATGCTCGTACTCAATATCCCAAAATGTGAATGTGTGTTAGGAGACCACATAATCAGCCCCTCTTTTATTAAAGGAAATTTAAATGCGGAAAAAATGTGTTACATGGCATGCATAGGAAACCATCAAAACGTCGTAATGCACGATGTTCTTTTTTTTTCAGCAAAACGGCTGTCCAGCTCATAATGCAGGTACCCAGTCGCTATTCGCTGACTTCCTAGGTCAACCGATCTAGCGCCCATCGATTTTTTCTTATGGGCTTATGTTCCCAATTTATGGCTTTAACAATGAAAAAGCTCATTCTATGGAAGAGTTACGTAAAAAACATGCGAAACATATCAACCGAAACATTGTCCAATATCCGTAGAAATTTTGTTGATAGGTTAATGTATTGCGTATTTTAGCTTGGAGATCATTTTAAGAATTTATTGTCTAAAGGCCGCTTTACAGATTAGTACTCTTTAGTACTCGCATATGAATATTTGCATTTAGTAGCATTGAACCACGTTATTACGAGTATCGTTTATCCCAGAAGTAAGCGGGTTTGCGGTATATTGCATATGCGTTCGGATAACATACAGTGACTGACAGAAAGTGCGCAGCATATGAGAATTTTTTTTTTGTCTTTGAATTTAGTGAATCTTTTTTTTGTAAATTACCTCTGTATATCTTTAAATCAAAATAACACTCAACAAATCTGCTGAGAATCTTACTGTATACAAGCAGGTTCAAAAATATGAAATTACGCTAAGAGTAAAGTTCCTCAGTTTTTGGATTTGCAGAATTCTTCCATCAAGAAATTTTGTTCCAAATTCAACTCTATATCTAAACATGAAGTTTCCTTAATTTTAGCAAGAAATGAGATTGGGTTTTTTTCGGAATTACCCTGTATACAAAATTGATCGGAATCATACAGCTGTTATATCCTATTCTGTGTATACTTTCTGAGAGAAAATCATGCATACTATGTCAAAATTAGTTAGTTTCAAAAATATATAGCCTTGAAAAGGAAAACTTCAAAATGCGAATTATTTTTGCTGCACAATATGTTTTGTTTTCAAATTAAACTAATGACATCTAATTGAAATTTTAGTTTTTAATAATAATAATAAAAAATCATAACTAGTTTAATTTCTTCTTTCTTTTGATGTAGGTCTTAATGCCAAACCACCAGTAAAAGAAAAAATAAAACACAATGCATTTTCAATCATGTCAACAATAGATGTTAATTGAAGTAAAGAATAAATATGA
This sequence comes from Protaetia brevitarsis, assembly GCA_004143645.1. Classification (NCBI taxonomy): domain Eukaryota; kingdom Metazoa; phylum Arthropoda; class Insecta; order Coleoptera; family Scarabaeidae; genus Protaetia; species Protaetia brevitarsis. The sequence continues at coordinate 90,152 of RXPK01003290.1, forward strand.
ACTTCTACATGTCTTACGTTTGGTAAACATTTTATCGATATAGTATTAAATTCTCTTGCAATGTTGGGTAAAAACACAGGATTGATTTCCGCGATACATTGTCTAATTACATTTTCTAGGTGGTCGGTATTTCTAAATGGTCGAAATTTGTAAACGTTGTCTTTTATGTAGCCCTAAAAAAAGAAATCCATTGAGGATAAGTTTGGCGATCTTGGAGAATCGGAATTTTTTGAATAACTTCGCATAGGAAAAGAAAGAAGCATTTGGTAGTTTTGGGGCAAAAAAGAAGAATTTCTGTTTTCTACTATATAGGCCATAAGATTATATTTCTAACGGCAATCACTTAGACAATAGTACATTTTTTTATAATCCCTACCATGTATTTAGTAGATTTTTTTTTTCTGGATACACAAACTTTCATTTTAGATTTAGAGTTTTAGACTATTTCAAAACAGTAAAAATTGGTGTGAACAAATGAGAAAATTAAAACTTTAAGAACTTTACATCATATGTGCACAACATGGTTACAATTATCCTTCACGCCTAATGTAACAACACTTTTATGATTTAAATTTAAAACAGGGTAAAGACCAGGTCATTACTACCATGCGCTACCAAGTTAAAGCATCCAAATGTAAGCTAGTTCTTTGGAAAAAGTAGTTGAAAAATGACGATTTGTCACACTTTCTGCCGTAATATGAACGAATCAAGTTTAGGTTCGAAAAAATTTTAAGCTTTAGAAACCAAATTGGAACAAGATTTGCCGATTTTAAGTTATTGGAAAACAAGCTTCTTTTATTCTCATCGATTTATTCATTAAATATAGAATTAATACTTATTGAAATCCAAGTGGAAGTAAGCTAAATACAGCGTGACTCACAAATTTAAGGCCAAAATTTAGTAAAGTTAACGTACTTGAATTTTACAAATATGTACCTGCTATGTTTGAAAATTTGCAATGATTATTTCATGTTGGAAGTACTTATCGATGTGAACATTTATTTTTAACTAATATCGTAAAATTCTTCAGGTACAGAATTAATACGTTTACTTCAGTGAAATGGTCTGTTTTGCTGTCGTCATGAGGTATTCGGTGGTAAACTTTGATAGCGATGCATTTAATTTAACAAAAAACTTCCACAAAACATAGTCCATGGCAAACATACACTCCACACAGTACCTCCATTGAGCACCAAATTTAGTAATTTACAATACGTTTGGCTGGTATGGCGAACCAAATTTTTTTGTTGCAGGAACAAAAAATAATTGTAGGTATTTGTTCAGTACAACAAATTTATATTGTTATGGAAATTCCAGAAGGGGTCAATCAAACCGTTCGAATTTTATCACATGGAAAAGTATTTTTTGTACACAAAAAAAACGATTTAGTTGCGTCAACCAAATTTTACTTTATGCAAGAAAATTATTCGTTTACATAGAGGCAAGCAAATTTTTATTTCATACCCTAAAATAATTTAGTTATGACAACCAAAATTTTAGTTGAATTAACTGATCCTATCAGTTAATTCAAATATATGTGTGTATATGCTTCAACTTTCGAATATACCATTTAAAAGAATATTCAATTGACTTATTGTAATGATCTTGTTTTAATAGCGCACTTATTTGAGTGAATAAAATGGAAGGACAAGTGGGTTAATATAGTGAACAGGTCAAATGTTTGTCCGACACGCGACGTGGCGTATAGGAGTGATGCAAAGATCATTCGCTGAGGTTAGGCGATTGGCCTTTTCAAACGATCGAGGCTCCTTAGAATTTATCTGGTAAATATACCAGATTAATAATTCTTTATAATCGTATTTGCCTAGCTATTTGTGTTGAATATATTTTGTTACTGGAATGAAATAGAAGAAACCCATCTATGGAACATTTCTTAATACTGCTAGTATTTAACGTATTGCTTGCTAATGGGGAGAAAACTGCTAATGTGTACTCTCGTATGATATACTCAGTCCACAACTCAAAACTAATTTGAATTAGGCTTCATTTGTCTAACTACCGCATTTAGTGAATAGAAAAAAACGTGTTAACTTCTATAATATTAAGAACCACTTTTAGTTTTAGAACAAATTGAACTTTAATTTAACTAAACAATTCAAGCTAAATTCTTCTTTATAGAACCCGAGAAATTGCTTTAGTTTAACTCAAATTTTGGTCATGATAATAAAAAAAAATCAACAAAGAGCATTTTGTTCAACACAGTACTTTACTGAGTGTGTAATATAAGATTATAATTTTTTATTCGTTCTCGGAATATTGTGCTATTCGGTTCCTAACTGTACGACACTGCACGTTTTATTTAATATTTGTAAAAAACCGCTATTAAGAGGAATGTTTATAATACATCGACCTCAAAAGTTACTAACGATCTAATGAATATGGGCCAAATACCGCTATAGATTTATTAATATGTTTTGTGGAATATTAAGTTAGTTTTTATTAATCTTTAGAAAAAAGTAGTTTTATTTCATTCTTAAATGTATTCTATCCATTAAAAAATGTTTGTTTTTATGTAATTTTAAGATATATATGTGTCATTTGTGTATCAAATATATATAATTTTCGAGGTTCTGCTAATTTGTGAGCGTACCTTAAAAAAATAACGTACTAAATAAGAAAAAAACGGTAAATTTTCAAACCGCACATCGTAAAAGAAGAAAGTTCAAGGATAGTCCTCTGCAAACGACGCTGCACGTGTGCTAAATGAGTGGCAGTGTACTGTTTGCCTATTTTAGGCAATATTAAATGTCTATTAAAATAAATTGCTATATCGTTAACTTTACCAAAAAGATCAAATGTGAATATCTAAGTATATTATTGCAAAATCTGTTTTTTTTTTTCTGTCTTTGATTAAACATTTTCAAAGCATTTTTAGCAAAAAGAAAAGAGCAAATTAATAATTAACTTAATCATTTGTCACAAAACGTGTTGGTTGTATTTCACATTTTTACAGATGTATAACATGTGGGTATAAGTATTACAGTGAGATTCTATGCACATCTGTAGTGCCTATAAGATGTTCTATAAGTCTGTAAGCCTCTGCAATACATGATCACAGATTTACATATAATTTTATAGGCGTTACAAATATGCATAGAATCCTACCATTTAGGCATATGTAATTTTTTACATCTTGGTGTGCTGCTCTTTTCTATATCATTTATAAGAATAAACAGGCAATTTTACCTTTCATACACTTTTCAAGAGTGTTGACACTTTCACTATACAGGGTTTCGCTTCCGATGGGTTTTTCAAAATACAACAATCTCATTTTGGTTTCGGATATATCTATGATAGGCTAGAAATATTTCTAATATTTTATAAAATTCGGTAGTAAGCTAATTTACAGAAATAAATAGCAGTGTATGATAAACCTTGCCGTCAATTTTTGCAATATACTATGCATTAGTTTGTAGTACATTATAGTTTGGTGTAATTCTGCGCACTCTTAAGTTTTGAGCTTTCATTTTTTTTTATTTTTTTTAAGGAACGAAGTCGTTCAAGTACGTACGTGTGAAGCAAAATGTACTAAATTGAAACGTAATTGTAATTCTATACTAACTATAGATATTACTGTTTGCAAATTATTTTTTATACTTAACTTTACTTTTCATAAGAAGATTATCCTATGCAACTAGACACGATAATATTATTAGAAACCCAGACGAAAGAAACACAAATAATGGCATCTTCTCCTTCAGATTAACTTTTCTCGCTTGTCCCTAGATGGTAGTATCGTACACACGATTAAGTAAGTTATGTGAACATTGAAACACAAATGCGCAGAATTAGCCGCCTGCGCAGAATTCGACCACTTTCCTCTAATCCTTGGCAATGTAGATTATTATCTGCTAGGCTTCCGGGCTAGAACCGCGTTCTGGTACTTCCTTTCGCTGACGTTCCGTCCACACTGGCAAGGAGCATCTTTAAAGCTGCTATTATTGCTGCTGACCTGAAACTAAGTTTGAAACAAGGTGCCTCTTGCGAATGTAGACGAAGCGTCGACGAGAGGAAGTGCCAGGACGCGGTTCCAGCCTGAACGTGTTAGTTTAATGTAGATTGCGTTTTCAAGCAAAATTGACAGTGGCTCTTTTTAATTGTACTATATTTATCCAGTAATCCCTACTTATACAATGCTAGAATGATATACAGGTATTGAATAGTATCATTTTGAATACGTCTTTCCATAGAATACTTTTATTTGTGAAAACTAAATTATTACAAATCACCCCAACGCCGTGCGCCACCTAAAAAAGGAACTACACGAGGCTACCTATTCTAAGTACTATATGGGTTCCATAACAATTGAAATGTTCCTCTACTCTAACTAAATAATTTCCCTATGATTCTTAATAACAAAAATATAATACAGTAGCCTCGCGACCATATGAATACTACTTTTATGAAATGATAAAATATGTGAAATGTGATTAGTTCACATAATCGCGAGTCTACTGTAAATCGCGGTCAGCTATGAGTTATTATTAAATGGAACGACTTTCGTTATCTCCCAGCATTCGCCAAGGACATTGATTATATATAATGTACTTATATAAAATCAATGACCACGGAGTCAGGGAAACCATGGCAAAAACCTTACTCAGGGAGGGTCTGGGAAGAAGTTCCAGACCTTATTACTGATAGCCGCAAATTATTATTATCCTTTCAGTGCTGAAGAAGCAGCCCCCGCGTTTCCTTAAATTTCGACAGCCTTGGCGTCCTCGCGTACCTGCCCCCTTTTTCATACATTCGAAGTTGAAACAGGAAAGAAGTAATGACGTAAAAACAAATAAAACAACAGCAGTACCTATTCCAATACTTAACAATAATTTAATCCTAATTATTCTAACCAAGAGTAATTAAATTAAAGACGTATATTTTAAATATTTCTAGTTTAACACTAATTCCGACCACTAAAGAGCATAAAATATTCATTCATAAACGTACTACCCTACTAACTATCTAAATATCATGCCGTAACGTATCTAGTTCTTTGCAACATTACTAAAAAAAATCCCACCATTCGATCAACTCATTATCTCTAATATCTGTTTCGCGTCGCGGCCAATTTAGCTTATGCCCTAACTTCCGTACGCGACCGCCACTCACCAATGAGTGGACATTCAAATGAGACATGCCCCGCGATATCTTCCCCACCACATTTACAAAGCGAATCATTAACCCGCCCAATAGAATACTAGCAACACGTTTTCAAATCGTAGTGATCTTTAAGGCAGATTTTACATCGGAGTGATACGAACGCAATACGACAAGCGACACAACCAGCAACACGACGCGTACCGTGTAAATTTAGACAGAATGCGCATCGGAGGAGTGCGACAGGCAATATAACAAGCCACACAACTAGTAACACGACAATTAAATTAAATTTACACGGCACGTGCCGTGTTGCTAGTTGTGTCGTTTGTCATACTTATGCCGTATTCGTGTCGTATCACTCTGCCTGTGCACTCTGCCTTGGGCAGAGTTAATAAAGCATATTTAGCAGAAAATATTATTTTGCAAAACGATATAGACTTAATTTTTTTAAAGGTTATTAGAGACAGTTTTGTTTTACACTTGGGTGCTCATTTATTCCTTAATGCGTAGGCAAATTCCATATTTTTCCAGACAGAAGTTTTACAATACAACACAATGTATCAAAGAATAACACGAAAAATGCAAATGACGTTTTTGTAGTTGTTCTTCGTATTTCCTGTTACAATAAATTTGTTAGGCTTTTTGTAGTTATGTTAACGCATTCTCACAATTCTTTATCTGCCATGAGTAACATTATAAATGTAGTACGTGATATTAATTAATTTGCATACGTGATCTTGAAATATTATAAATTTCGAATACCTTAGAGAAGTATTTCCTGTGTATTTATACCTATGGTTATAATATTTTTCTCTCGTCATTAGCATAAGAAATATTACCTAAGATTCATAGGACCACTTAAATTTATAATGAAATCGACGCGTATAACAGATTTTCGTTAAATTTGTCTGGTTAGTTCGTAAGACGTGCTATGGTAAAAACATACACACTACTCATCTTTGCCTAATGGTGGATTCAAAGCGAGGACACATACATATAAAACTAATTCACAAATAATTGCTGTTATTTGCTTTCTGATCCTTATTTTACATACATACACTAACACTATAACAAATATTAAATTACCAAAACCGGTTTAGTTAACAAAATAAAGCCTGGTTAACCGAAATTATAGTTCCAACAAAAAACACGTATTATTTTGGTACCTCTATTTTATTAATTTAACAGGGCCAATAGATTAGGCCATTTATCCGAGCAATAAGTGTTGGTCAATTAACAAAGTGAACAAAGCAAAGTTAAACAAGTAAGGATTAGGCTAACCAAAATGGCATAAATTTAATAGTGTATAGCATCCCAGGGGATTGGTATATATAAATTAAATTTAATGTAATTATGATGTTGGAATTACCTACTCTTTTCTTAAACCTAGCTTCCACTTTCCTAACAAATTGCTCAGATCTTATTATAGCAAAGTTTTCTATCGATATAGTAGCAATTATGTGGTTTTCACTTATTTTACACCAAAAATAATAGATATTCAGCATAAATAGCATGAAAGACACTGTTATCAAATATTAATCTGGTAGATTTTCCAAGTAACATCGATTCTTCCAACACGATGGCGATGGTCTGATCGTTGCCATCAAGCGCCAATACGCGAGGTAAAGAAAGCAGAGATGTCGGATAAGCGCAAACTTTTAAATTATATTTTTTACAGTTCGTATTATATATATATATTTTGGTGAAAATATAATAAATACTATGACACCTACACAAACTTTACAAAGTGAAATGAATGCTTCTTTCTTTAGTTTTCTGTAACAATGTAATATTAGGTGTATTATGGCAAGACTCGAAAAAAAAAAAAAACAGAATATACGACACACTATTACGAGCGATAATTATATATAGATCCGAAGTTTGACAGTTTATACAGAAGAATGAAAACACATTACTTCCAACTGAAACCTCTGAAGAAGAACAGCAAAGAAATCTAGATTAAAACTTAGAACACATAAGAAACCAAGAAATCCAGAAGAGAAATGAAAGTAGAAAAAACACTGGAGGAAGATAAAAAAATACGACAATTGATTTAATGTGGAAACGTGAGATGAATAACGGAAGATAGACTTTCAAAACTAATACATCCCAAAAAAAAAGGAAAAAAAAGAAAACGAGCCATCCTACATAGAACATGGCTGCAAGAGATTATATAAGCGATGTTCGAAAGAAATTTAGTAGACAACGATTGGCAAAATATACAAGCTTGGCGTGTAGGAATTTAAAGATGTAATGTATTATCTTCATCAATGTATTTCCATTTATTATTTAACGTAAAAATATATATTAGGTAGTTCACTTTTGTGAAAATAAAAATGAAAAAAAATAATGTACCTAAATGGAAATAATTGTTTGAAAAAATTGTCATGTTAGACAAAGAAGCGATCGTCGCAAGAAACAGTTATTTGTGTCACTAGGCCAGAAACTACAGTTTTGCGAGTATGAGTACGGTTTGTGGGACGAGGCGGTAGCCGAGGCAAGTACAAATAGTCGCAAAAGAGTTTCTAGCCGTGCGATACACAATGTTTTTTGGGCCGACAAATCTTAATTTTGAATTGAAAATAGGAAGGAAATTTTGACACTAGGGAGTTGACAGTACAAGTCGGCACACATGTTACATACCTTAGTATTTTGACGTTTCCGCACGGTAAGAAATTTCAGCGTGTAAAGCCTAGGTAAAGTGTAAGTGGTAAAAAGTTTACGTGTTGAAAATAACACCTAATTTGGTAAAAGTTACATTTGTTACCAAATCAAATTTGCTAAAACATTGCATCAGTATTTCAAGTATTTACACCATTACACCTGAGGGTGTAAAATTTTTTATTTCGCCTTGCGCGTAAAGAGTTCTAGATGTGTGAGGTAGGGATAGCTAAGACACGTGATCAGATTCGGGCTGAACTGTGTACTGTTATTTATGGTAATGCGTATGTCGTAGTATGTCTCATTAATCAGACCGTTCATGTTGCTGAAAAGTTCAATATAAACATTTAGTTAAGTGGCTAAATGTAAATATGGGTGAGTTGAGCATATGAAAATTGTATATCAAAGGTAAGTTAGTATTCAACAACATAATTTTGAAAAATACTTGGTATATGCTTTATAACAACATATAAATATAATTAGGCGATGCAACATAATTATGTCTTTCTGATTGATTGTATTTTTAAAAAAATGCTATAATAAAGCAAGAGAAACCCTATGTTTATACGCATATATTCCTTGTTACTATAGCATGTAATGTGTTTATGACTTCTGTAGATTGTAATATGTATCTTTTTATTTCTAAACATTATATGATAATCATTCTCTAAATACAAATGCTTCGGTATATATTTTACACTTGATTTTCGGACGCCATTACATTCTTGTGTTTCCTCCGTTCGGTCGGGGGTGCTTGCTAACTTCATTTCCTCATCTTAACTGGTGGCGGGAAGTTTGAAATTTCTACTACTAGAATATTGCTATGCTGTACAATGGTTTTCTCTTTATTTGATACCTTGTATCACATTCAATCTTTGCGAATTTATTACTTAAACCAAAGTGTGAATTGTGAATGCAATGATAATTGTATTATTATTACTAATTTGCAGTTGTTATTTTTTTATTAATACGGACATCAGCGAAAGCGTAGCGACTATAGAGTGACATTGCATTAAAAATACTTTATTCAGCCTTAATTATTGTTGGGGACTTTTGTAATTCTTATTAATTGCTATAAATTTTTTTGTTTATATTAACTTCATGTATTAACACAAATTCAATTAATAATTATGTTTAGAATGAAAATAATTGATAAATTATGTTACACAATGTCCCAAATCAGTTTCCATAAATAAATTGCTTTGTTTGTTTGTGTGCTTGGAGCCGTATCTACTGACGTCATCAGAGTAACTTGAGAGCGTCTTAGAGTTGGATTTAAAGATAGTACAAACAAACGCGCTCGATTGCAATATAACCTTAATTTTATTATTTGCTATTATCAGATTGTTACAGCTATTATGAACAGAAAAAGTAAAAATAAGTTTTCAAATTAATGAACCTAGACATCAATAAAATGATAATATACGAGTATTTAGTACCTTACCAAGTGAAATTTTTAAAATATAATGATCGTTCTTTACATCAATCACATTGGTATCACAATATTATCTATTTCGTGCATATTTGATGCAGTCGATGCAGTTATAAATCGGATTACATTTACAAGCGACAGTTTACAACACGGTGTAAGTGCGAGTAGGTTATGTTGCACAAATTGCTCGGACGTCGGACCGCGAGCAGGAAGAGCAACCTCTTTGTGATCTGGATTTGCTTGCTCTAGACAAACAAACACGCACAAATCATGCTCTAAAATACAAACAAACGCGTAAAATTCCTCGGATCTGCTTAGATCAGACAAACAAACAAACCTAATAACATTGTGCATATATTGGTATATTATATACCAAAGGAGTAGTGAGTTTTTATTTCGCAGGTGACGTTTATTGACCTAGGGCTCGTACTACTTCCATCCTAAACATAATTATTAATTCATATATCTTGTGTTAATACATGAAGTTAATACAAATAATATTAGTTGTAATTATATTATTATATTATTATTATTATATATACAGTCAAAATTGTTTCTTGTAGCCAAAGAAAAATTTGATATATCCGGGACTCGTGAAATGTTTTTAAGCGATGAAAATAGAGCAATGTTGGATGAAGAGACTTTTGATTTATATATTCAACAAAATTTAAATTGTTTGTTATTACTGGGTGAAAAATCATGTTTGAGTAAAAAGTATTTATTTTGTTTAATATTTTAAAGCAAAGTATATACTGTTATTAGGTGTGTCGGATGATGAAAGCGATCATTCCAGCGCTTCCACCGTAAGTGTGAGTAGTGTGACATCGGAAGAGAGCCTGGCAGATTGTAATACTAATATGGATGACGCAACATTTGCGACACCTGTAATTGCATCAAAAAGAGCAGGCGCAAACATAACTCCAGAGGTATGCACTTCAAACTTAAAAATTGACAAAAAAAGGTAAAAAATATTTCAATGTTTATTACTTATTCGTGTATCAATGTTAATCCTACATGTAATAAAACACGTTTTTTTAAAAGTCAAATAGTTTTATTTTACCAAATAAATTATAAACAAAAATACACATAATGGTGTACCTCTAACACTCACGGGTGTACTTAATTTCTTGGAATTTTACACGGGTAAGTGTATCAGACAACACGCTTTAGAGTGTAGGTTTTACCATATCGTTTTGGTAAATCTTACAAAAATTCACAGTGTAAATTTTACCAAAGATAGTGTGGACTTATATAGACAACTTTTAGTGATAATTTCTACACGCAATTTCTTACTGTGCGAGAATAAATCTTTTTCTGTAATTTTCCTTCTAGTTTAATATCTATTTATCAATAATAAGTGCAATGAAAACACCAGTTCATCTTATTGTTAGTATGGTTGAACAGTAGCTTAATGACAATTTATTACACATCTGTCATGTGGAATCTAGTGTGGTCAACCTTTAGTGACTTTTTTGCCTGCCTAGGCAGGAAAACAATAGTTTTCCTGCTGCTTTCAAGTACTGCAAAATGAGTGTTTCTGGACGGAGGCGCAAAAAATAAATTTTAGATAAAGTTTTAAACGTGTTACTTTATACGACCTAATCCCAAAGTAATTTCAAGACATAAATTTAAGACTTTAAAGGCGTGACGTAAATTTCTAAATTTTACTCATTATTAGTCCTTACGAATTATGATCACACAATTCCCTCCAAAGTAATTTTTCAAATAACTTTTTTTCATACATCGACTCCGCAGACTTGATCGTGCCGCTTTTATTAGGGACGAAAGGGTAAACAATTTCCACCTCATTCTGCATTCAAATAACTATTCATACTACATTTTTAAATAGCATTCGCATGATAGTTCGAATAGAATTAGCGCATTATTACTTGTGAAGAAAATCGCTATATTCGCCGCTGAAAGCTTGTTGAATAACTTGACAGGAAAGCATAGCTCTCAAATATGTAACCAGCAACCATCTGAAACGGTTGATAGTTGCCATATATATTAAAAGTAAAGTAATCACATTACGCTTATCTCATTATCAGTGACGATTGATAATTTGTTCAATTTGTTTTCTTTTTTAATAAGCTCCATTATTTCTGCAAAGCGAAGAGAACTACTTAACAAAAAAATAAGCTTAATATAGATTTAAATACTTGCAAATTTTAGCGAAGATTATATATATAATTTACAAACACAACTCATGGATTTTTATTATCTTTATATTTGACAGTTTGTTAAATTTTATAGCTATTTTGCATTAATACCCTCGTAAAACAAGCGGGCCGCATTGACAGCCATATATTAACATAGTATAAGATTCTCTAATTAAAGTTTATAGTTGATCATATTTGTTTGGATTGAATGTTTTGTAGGTGAAATCGTACGACAAAAGTACGCGCAAAATAAGCAAGTTTTAAACTTGACCTTCGACAAGGACGCCTGTTATATAACCTTAATTAACATTAAGTAAGCTATATTATTATTACTTTTTTTATTCGTATCTTTCGTGAAATAGATAACTGATAGAAAGTTTTCGAATCTATAATGAGCAACCTGTGTATACGCTAATATAAGAATTTTCCGTCACGAATAATTTTAATGCAGTAATAAAATTTTAAAACTAAATATCAATGTGCTTAATAAATATGGTGTTAGACTAATGCCTTAAGGTAGTTTTTGAAGCAGATCAAATTAGTTTAACGATTATAATCCGCTTAATTGTTACATTTGAGTGTCATTAAACAAATCATTGGAAAGATTCCCTTTCATATTTCATTCTTTTTGACTTTATTTTTATTTTTATATTGGAACTTAATTCATCATGCCTATATGCCTGTTTTACCATCACTGGTTCAGATATGTTCTAATTTCTTTTACCAGCTCTTCCACTTTCTGATCTATGAAAAGGCAGTGTTGCTAAGCCTAACGTCACAAAACACGAACTGGGGTTTTCCCTTCCTAGTAGAAACTATATCTGGTACCTTGTACATACATATATGTGTTTATTTAAGTCTGCAGTCGTTGAGTAATACTGCTGTCATTTTAACCGTTTTGTGCCATCGTTTCTACAATTTCTTAGGTACATATAATATCTATTCATTCTTAATAAGCTTTGTTATTTGTGATTTGGCTAAACTGCGGGATGAGGCCTTAGATGATTACTTTAACTATGTATTTAATTAGATATTTTATTTATGAAAAGTAAGTAAGTAATCACCAATCATTCTAAATCCCGTGCTCCGCGCACCTAAAGGTGCTACACGAGACTAGTTATTCTATAAGTGCTATATGGATTCCATAATAATTGAAATATTCCTGCTTACCTAGGCACCTAGCAGTACCTATTCTAATACTAACTATTAGACTAAACTAACTATTGGTTACAATAACTTAATCCTAATTATTGTAACCAATAGTAATTAAATTTATATTTTACATATTTAGTTATATACCCCAACTATGCTAAAAACTATAAATCAACACTAATTCAGACAACTAAAGCGTATAAAATATTCATTTATAATAATGTCATAATGCCAATAGTTCTCCCTTGATATTAGAGGGCACTATAATCGCGGTTTCAGTTTATTATTAGGGACATTGCACATGATTGCATTCCATAGGGTTGCTACTCTGGAGGAAATCCTAGCTTTACTCTCTATTATTGTCCTAGGTCGTAGGCGATAGTGTACGGTGTACGGGATGTGATATTTACTGAGAAGCATCCTCTGTATTTTTGGAATTGGGTGCAAGTATATTATTATCTCAATAACCTGCTCCATCATATGATTTAATACACAACAGATAATTGAAGTTCTACTGCGCGTTTGTTTCACTATACGTGACTAAAACAGGAATACGTTTTGCTTTTTATTATTAGATAATCACACCAACAGAATTTTGCATCCCGACTACTATTAATTCTATCTTCAATAGCACGTGAGAAATTCGCAACTATATTTATGCATGTTATGTAATTTTTACTACCAATCAAGGAGGAAACGGATATCTAACGTAAGGTGAATGATTATTCCGATTTTTTATTACTGTCTGTTTTCTCTCCAATGAATGGAAGCGTATATTTACATACGCATACGATTATTTCGATTGCTTACAATTGAAAGTGCGATGTAAATTTAAATTACTCTTCAATTAAACATGCAATACGTAACGAAGAAGTCTAGCGTAATGATTTGATTGTTGTCATTATACCAATTTAGTCATGGCAGCGTCGACCTTCGCATTGCAAATTGCACGTGTAATTAACGCGAGCAATTGAATACTTTAAAACGTGTTAAACAGAATGAGGCCTTGTCATCTACAAATTATCTGATTAACCGATCAAAATTGTGATTTTTACAAGCGAATAAAAAGTAAAAACAATCGACTGAATAAAGTGAGATAGGGCGTTCTGACAATTTCATTGTCTTGTCAAAAATTTATGTAATTAATTGCTAATATGCATAAGTGTTGAAAGAGGTCATTAAGGAGTTTCTTTCTAAAACATAGAAATCTGTTACGTCAATGAAATGCCGATTAATAGTCGTAAGAAATTTATACTGTGTATTCGTCTAAGCAGTTTGCTTATTTAATTCCTATGTAATCCTTAAGAGCGAAAGCAATTCAGATATAAACTAAATGTAACTACTCTAATGTTGACTAGCATTGTATTATTATGACAGTTTCTTATTGAAAGCTCATTTATTTTCTGATGATTAAGATTTTAACGTTGAATAATTTAAACTTGCAAATTTTCGCACTGTTGATTTTCAATGTGTAAATGTCGTCATATTATTAAAAACTGGGCCAAAGCAGAAATTTGGGCTCAGAATACAAAAAATAACTAAAAATTAATTAATAACTTATTCACCACTGATGCCGACAATTTTGTGATTATTAGAGTCTAGTCAGTGGGTAGATAAGAATTTAGACCTTTTAGGAGAGACATTTTTATAAATATTATCCTTTATGATCTATACACTTTTGTGCTTTCATTGGAACTATCAGTCTTCTTCCATTCCGCTTAAGACATATCCAAAACATGGCTTTCGAAAACATCAACGGCTTCTTCTGCCGACGAAAATCGTCCACGCAATTCATTTCTGAAGTTCGGGAAACAGAAGTCGTTTGGTGCCAAATCAGGACTGTGCAGCGGATGATCCATTCATTTGATTTTTTGAGTATTCAAATCGTCGGCTGTTAGACGAGACGTTTGACAGCTGGCATTGTCTTGATGAAGAATGATCCGACGGCGTTTGTTTTGTTTTTCTTACTTTACCCAAGACTTCGGGCAAACTAATGACTGTGTACCATTCAGAATGGATTTATTTATTTATTTATTTACCCTCTTGAAGTACAAGAATAAAACAACGTACCGACATTACTAGTGTAATAATTCAAATATATCCTTGTTAAAAAGTATAATGCCTGCAATATCAGCAGAAGACAATGACTTGTTAAGCATTGTGACTTCTATAACATGTATATTATGAAATAGTTACCTTTTACTAAAATAAAACATGCAATGTTTTTTTCCTGATTTTAAAATTATTGGTCCTCTATTTCAAAAGAAATGCAATCATATTATATAAACTTAAATTCAGAAACACACAATGCCTCTACAAGTCTCCATAAAAATTTATACATACATATATATTCCACTCTCCTAACAATATAAAGCAGCATATAAATGAAACATATGTACCTAACATTATCAAGACAAGAGGATCACAAGGTTCAATTCAATTACAACTAAAATAGTTGAATTGTTCTTCCATTGAACCTGGAGTAAGTGAAACTAAAGAAATGGATCAAGTTGCCTAAATCTAAACTTAAATCTAAATGAAAGAAGGTACAGATTCTCACAAAGTCTTTTTTTATTAGTAGAATATTAATGGCTACATGTTTCGAGTGTTTTAGCACTCATCGTCAGGGCAAAAATACTAATAGGATGTAATAAAATTGTAAAGATAAAAAGTAATTGTAAAAAGGACAGAACACAAACATATTAAAATTAACACAATGAAATCAGACGAAGTACTTCACAACAATTTTATTACATCCATTAGTATTTTGAACAATTTGTAGCCCACTTTTAATATTTGACATATTCCTTCGGTGTTTTTTACTCTTTGGCCGAAGATGAGTGTTAAAACACTCAAAACATGTAGCCATTAGTATTTTACTAATAAAAAAAGAGCTTGTGAGAATCTGGACCTTCTTTCATTACCATTAACGTAATCTTTATCAAAATCACCAGAGAATAAATTGGCAAATAAGGAACATCACTTTTCAATAGTATAGCTATATATTTTTAGTCAATAATATATATGGTGAACTATTGGATAAGTAAATAAATAGTGAAACCAATTACATATTTAGTTAACATTAATAATGACATAATGTAACTCAGTGGCGGCTGGTGCATACGTCATAGGCGGGCCAATACAATGATTGAAGTTCGTATGCTATCGTCCGAAATAGGAACGTGTTACGAACTTATACAAACGAAAAATATACAAAGATCATTGTAATGGCCCTTGTAAAACGTAAGCATCAGTCGGCACTGATGTAACTATAGTTATGATTTTTGTTTTACATATTTTTAGGTTATAAATCATCCCATACATGCACGGAATCACTTTCAGGCATAAAAACGAAATTATCTAATTTGAAGTCAACCAAATGCTGCATGTCAGAATTTATGTTGAAATCTTAATCTTGTTGGTTTGAATACATTCCATTTTTTCTCAATGTATCTTTATAAAATTATACAAAAGAAAATTGCATTATGTTACGTAGATAAATTCTTCTCGGTGCCTTTGTAGACTGTTGGCTGCACAAAGTTTAAATATTTTTTGAGGTGCAAAACCACGAGGATCGAGCCACGCTTTACGTTTTTTAAAGCACCAACTCATTTTGCTTCCAATAGTATCAGCGTCAGATGTGAACGCTGCAGTTAAACGCGATTTTACAAAATATGTAAATAAAACAAAATAAATAACAATATAGTACATCTAATGTTATCGTCAAATACCTACTCTGTATGTTCAGAAGCGAGCTCGTTTGGGTGTGAGAAATTGACGTTTGTTTCTGGCACTTCACACAACTTCTACATCATTTTCCAAATAAATGTTACAAAAAAATATGATAGCGTAGTATCGGCAGTGTGCTTGCTACATAAGAAGAATCATTTTGGTATACTGGTTGCAGTTGTGCAGACAATTTTTGTTGGCATTGCTTAAGTTATGTTTCGACTGTACACATTAGTATTCCCCAGGAGTTATATAAAATAACTGTAGAACTGTTGTACTATAGCTTAACTATTTCTTCCGAACTTGAATTTTTTGGAATGCACACTAAAATTGAAACATTGCAATTATTTTTCTTCAAGGGTGCGTTCGCAGAAGGCAAGGCTAACCGAAATAAACAACCGCACAGTTTGTACCTTTTTCGACAACTCTTTTCAATCGTTCTCTACAATAGCATTCTTCATAAATATCTTACTTTGTTATTTTAGGTTTAAATCAAAATTCCATAAAATATGGCCTTTTAATTTCCTGCTAGAATATAATTGTTAACGCACCCTTAAATATATGCTAATTTCATTCTCTATTTGGGTGATACTAATTGTGAGAATCGTGCACACAAAGGATCAAAAGCGGCGCTTCTTATGTGCGTATTATGTTATAACTCTACTTTCATTTGTAGGTCGTTCAAGTTGAGTTGATAGTACATAGCTCATTAGGAGTGTATATATACATATACTTTACTTGCAGTATCAACTTGAATCTAAACAGTCTCTAGAGAGTAATAACGTTACAACTAGGAATAATTGTGCATTGTGAGAATTTGTTTTTTTTTGTTCGTCACGCGCACATCTCTTTATAAACCGGCTTCGACAAATAGCGAAAGTGAACTAAGTGGCTACTTGGTATGTACTTACTGAATGGGATTGGCCAGAGTATTAAGTATTATTAGCCATATTTTGACGTGTACTGCAATGAGAAGGTATTGTTAGATTTGTCCATTTCAATTACAGTTCAAATGTTATTTATTATTTACTAGATAGAAATCTGTGTTCAAAGAGATTACATAAATGAGATTACATACAAGCATAATGTCAAGGTACTTCTTAAGGAATGTCAAAATTGCATGATTGATTAATTACACACTTGAATAATGTTTTTTTTTTAGTTATGAAACCTATAAGCGCTCTCCAACTTTTAAGTTGTTAGTAAATATGACACGAAGACGACAGTTTAGAAAAAAAACATTCTGTGATCAAGCAACTTAAAAAACGATGCGATCAAAAAAATACTAAGAACTTTCACTTCACATTTACTCTTATCTGCTAAATACAGGTACTCTACGGATTTATTACCTTTTCATAGATTATCTTTAGTGCTAATCT